>VMDR010005694.1:0-49843 GCA_007922815.1 Macrotus californicus
AACACATAACTGTGTTTTTCCACAGGACCAAAATGTTCAAATAGTTTTCCAGTAAATAAGTTTACTTTATTAAAGATCTGTTTTCATTAGCCAAAGGTCATTAGTGGTCACTGCTACCATGAGTATATCATAAATAAACCAAAAAAATAAGCACATTTAACACTATCATAAAACTCCAGCCCTGGGAATGGTCACGTACCAAAAAATCAGGCATAGTACTTCTCGTCTTTCATATGTTCACAAATATTTCTAGTCTAGAGACTGCCTAATGATTATATTAAATTAGACCGCCACTCCCCACCACTGAACTTCACAGAACTTTATGTGAAGTACATGGCGTTTATTATGTTGCATTTTTATAAAATTTATGACAGGTGTCATTTGCATCTTTGCAGGTCTGCCTTTATACCTGGACTATGAGCTCTTAAGGACAGGGAGCAAATCTTTTTTTTATCTTTTTATCTCCAAACACTGTGTTTGACACCTACAAAAGTACTAAATAAATGATGAGTGAAGTAAAGAATGAGTAGGTGAATTAAAGGACTCTTCAATTTAAATGAATTCATAAACTCCTGTTTATTATTTATTGTCTTCACTAGTTTCATATCTTAGGTACCTCACAGCTCAATTCTACATAAATTAGCCAGCTCCCAAGTATATACCTGCGAAGATTAGGACTTCTGCAGAGAGTGGCCCCCGCTTGGGCCTCTGCCAGGTCCACTGTTGGGGCACAGGCAGGATTGGCAGTGCCTGGTTAATTCACAAGACAGACCACCAATTGCTGGTTTGTAACGAGGGAAGAGACTCCTGGTGAAAAAAGTCCAACTATGTTTATTCCTGGGATTAGACACATGTGGGTACGTTTGGCAAATTCTTGCATCTGCTCCAAAGCTTTTTGAGTTAGAAGGTGAATGTTAGAGGCTGTGATATCTTCTGGAAGAGAATTAATTTTATGGGAAAATAGCTAAGCAGGACAGGCCAAGGCAGTGGCACGTTCTTTTGTACTTAGGAGGTATTTTGGGATCCCTGAAACATAGTGCAACACAACGTAGGGTCAGCCATTCTCCCTCTGCCCCTTCCTCACCAGCTCCTTATCACGTTCTACCTCGTAGTCTTAAGGGAAGACCTTTAATCTCCCATCTTAATGTTTTCACAGAGAAAGGAACGTCCTTTATCCTCCCCATCAAAGCTGTGGCTTTGAAAGAAGGATTCTAGCTTCTCTCCCAATCCCATACCTGCTTCCTCACAAAGGGGAAGGGTAGCTTATCTCTGGGAGTGTCCCTGTGTTGCAAGTGACTGCTTCTGCACAAGTCTTGCTCTCTAGGACCCACAAGGGAGCAGCAGGCACTGGGTTTCTCTAGCTCTCTTCATTTCTGTAACAAAAAAGCACAATGGGAGAGAGTTTACCTCTTCCTTTTCTTCTTTACTCTCTGGTCAGCCAGTAACAGGGTTACTGAGATAGGCCTCTGATCTTTCATGCACCTGAAGACCCATTTCTCCCTTATCCCCCCAGCCTAATCCAGGCTCCAGATGGCCGTGTGGTCTGCATTTGGGTGGGGATGGGATGAAATACTTCAGCTATAGATCCAAATTCTTCAATCTCAAATTTATCAGAGTTTGCAGGCATCTTGGAATGTTGCCCAGTTCATTAATAATGTGGTTCATCAATAAACCTACAAGTGACCACCAATTAGCTTATCAGTTCCTAGAGTTTGTACTTTCTCCACTGGAATCTGGTGGGGAGTCAGAGTGGATCACAACCTCCTCTCCCACATCACCGAGATGCTGCTCTAAGACTCTCAAGGTCTGGGCAATCAGTGGACTGTGCCCAACAGGGTAGTGGCAGAGAAGTGACACGTGCTCTAGAAAAGCCAGCATGCAGACCTGATGGAGCATCGGTGAGCCCACCAGGAATGGCTGAGCAGCAGGAGAAGCTCAGCATTGATGGGGGGCCTACAGTGCCCAGCAGAAATCTATTCACCTGATACCAACTGATGGTGTCCAGAAATGTTTGAAGACGAGGAAGCTTTACATGGCTATTGAGGACTTACATCATGCGGGTGAAGGCAGTGAAAATTATTGTTTTAGGTGATCCCATTCATATCCACAAACTGATGGCTGCTGGGAAAATCGTGGTTACCTACATTTTACTCTCAATCTGAGCACTCATTCATCAGAGCAGCTCATCCAAAATAAGCAACTGTAATAGGGATACGAGCTAATTCTGGCCATTACAGATGCTGCTGTTTAAAGAATTATCCATTGATACAAGAAAGCCATTATTGTTATGAAATGTTAAGGTGCTAATTAGGGAATTTTAAATTATTTTTTGTTTATTTCAGTGTGCCCTGACTTTGGAATATAGTGAAAAGTAAGCCTGCAAACTAGAAATGACAGTTTATTCCTTTAAAAATTTTCAAAGCTGGTATCATTATCTGAAGCTGATTCTCTATGTCCAAAGAATTCTCTTTGTTGCTGCCTCAAAATCAACTTGCAGATTAAAACTACTTGGCCTCAAAGTAAATTTCTTTCAGCTAGGTTATTATTTCAAAAGGCAATGCAAAATCTGCACACAGCTTACATTTGAAAGCTGTTCCAACAAGAAGATGGGACTTAATGCATTTTTAAAATTTGATTCTTACTCAGCACCTAAATAGAATTTTATTTAGCTATAAAATGCATCGTTTCATCTATAAACATTATAATTATAATTGTAGATCTTGCCCAAATTTTATGACTTATTTCCTTTTTTTTTAAATTACTTTGTTGTTGTTCAATTACAGTTTGAATTTTCCCCCCACCACTCTCCCCCCACCCCAGCCAATCCCACCCCCCTCCCCCGCTCCCACCTTCCCCCTTGGTTATGTCCATGTGTCCTTTATAGTGTTTCCTGGAAACCCTTCCCCCCACTATTCCCTCCCCTTTCCCCTCTGGCCATTATTAGATTGTTCTTAATTTCAATGTCTCTGGTTGTATTTTGTTTGCTTTTTTCTTTTGTTGATTATGTTCCAGTTAAAGGTGAGATCATGTGGTATTTCTCTCTCACCACCTGGCTTATTTCACTTAGCATAATGCTCTCTAGTTCCATCCATGCTGTCGCAAAGGGTAGGATCTCATTCTTTCTCTCTGCTGTGCAGAATTCCACTGTGTAAATGTACCATAGTTTTTTGATCCACTCATTGACTGATGAGCACCTAGGGTGCTTCCAGCACTTGGCTATTGTAAATTGTGCTGCTATGAACATTGGGGTGCACAGGTTCTTTTGGATTGGTGTTTCAGGGCTCTTAGGGTATAATCCCAGCAGTGGAATTGCTGGGTCAATAGGCAATTCCATTTTGAGTTTTCTGAGGAAATTCCATACTGTTTTCCACAGTGGCTGCACCAGTCTACAATCCCACCAACAGTGCACTAGGGTTCCCTTTTCTCCACATCCTCTCCTGCACTTGTCTGACTTATTTCCTTTTTTAATCATAAACAAGAACTTACTCTCTTTCAGGTAGTGGCAATATTTGTTTCCCATTGAAATGGAAGCTACTCTAATTCTGAAACTATGGAAATACTTTTATTCGTGTTGTAATTTATATGGTTTTATTTTTTTCCTCAAGAATAACATTTGTATCAGTTCATTTCTGTATCAGTATTGGAGTTTAGTATTAGAGTTTGGATTTTCTTTAAGATTTTATTTATTTATTTTTAGAGAGGGGAAGGGAAGGAGAAAGAAAGGGAGAGAAACATCAATGTGTGGTTGTCTCGCACACCTCTTGCTGAGGACCTGGCCAGCAACCCAGGCTGTGCCCTGACTGGGAATTGAACTGGCGACCCTTTGGTCAATCCACTGAGCTACACCAGCCAGGGCTAGAGTTTGGGTTTTTCAAATGAAGAATTTGTGCCTGAATTGAATTTTATGAACTTTTATATCATCAATGTACTCCATGTACTTAAGGTATTAGTTACAAAATGATATTGTTCTCAGTATTCTCAGCAATTAGGCAATCCTTAAAGTGTTTTTCCAGCTGTGTTGACAAGTTGACAGACAGATATTTTGTCTACAGTCCTGCCCCAGTTGCTTTATCTCAAAGGTAGTAATATGCATGCTCTGATCATGGAAAGGCTGTTTGCTATGACAGAGGAAAAGGCACAGACTTTTGAAAAAAGGATATCTGGGCTCAGATCTTAGTTCTGCTACTTACTACTGTGTGATCTGGAGTAGGTCCCTGCGCCCCCCTGAGCCTCATTTCCTGCACTTGTAAAGTAAGAATCATGCACGTGTGCTGGGTAGATTAAACAAAATGTGTGTTGTACGTTGGTAACAGAGCAGGCCCTGAAAAGTACCAGCTTTATTATGTAGCGATTATGTAGTTCTCCCTGGGAGCTCAGCTATCTCTATGTGTTTAATATAACATTTATTTTTAAAATAGTTGTAAACTTATAAGACTTTAGGGCTAGAAGTTACCTTAGAGATCCATTAGTTAGTGGTATTTCACAGATGGGGAAAGCACAGCACAGGAGTCTTTTTTTTTTACATGTTTTGTATAATAAAGAAACTGGAGCAGAATTGTTACTTGTTCAAATTTCTATCTGAAAAGAGCAGGCGAAGCAAACCTTCAGAACAGTGGTAACAGGTATGAGGCAAGCCTCAGCCACAGTTTGCGGCTCACAGATAAGATAAAGCTGACGTATGTGGAGTGAGCCTCCTTCACTTCCCTCTGACCATGTGTCTGAATGCTTTAGAATCCTGAACATTGTAAACCGAATGCATGTGATCAGCTGTCCAGCATCTGAGGAAGCAGACATTCAGTGTGATTCCTAACTCTGCATCCCAAAGGCATTGCAGATACACCTAAGATATTTTTTTTATCTGAGACTGTTCCTATGACTATCCATTTGATTCTGAGAAGTAAGAAATCCTAGGCTCTGACCCCCATGAACTTGCCACATGTGGAGGCCTTCGCGTTCATTGGCAGCACCAACAAGTTGGACCAGAGGAATGCATCTGGCATCGCAACCCTTTACATTGCTGCAGCCACAGTTTTCATGCGCGTTCACACCTGTAATGTTGTTTGCTTTTTAAAAATAGCCTCACTGTTTAAACTTAACCTCCTCCTGAACAATAATATCTGGGAAGTGGCACATTTGCCATACTGATTCTACTATAAAGATAATTTTATGACTATTAAAATAAGAGAGGTCTATATATAATTGTCTCAGGTACACTCTGGCTTCCTTGCGGTGTTAGTTGAGTCTCCCTCTTCTGCTTGCTTATCCCCAGATCTGTCGGAATGAAGTGAGATTTGCAGTGACAAAGCCCTTTCTATTCTCAAGTGTTTGGTCTCTGGGTTTAAAACAAAAAAGGCCACCCTACTGGGTCAATGTGGATTTTTGTGGGGGAGGGTCAGGTAGTGCCCATGTGCTTTTGGATAGGCACAAGAGAACATAATACCAAATGCAGTAAAATTTCCTGTTTAAAGTGCTGTTTAAAGGATTGAAACACTACCATTAGGAAGTATTATTTATTTTCAGATTACTTCCAGTTACATCAAATTAAGTCCAAATCTTTCAGATCCATTAGTGAAAACTGCCTGAAAACTAACATTCTTTAATAACATGCTAAAAGTCGGTGGAAATTATAACAGCCCCAAAACAACATTCCTTCAAAAACAAAATATTTGAATAGAATCAAGTAGAAGAAAGTGCATAAAAATTAGCCATTAATAAAGAATGTATATTTTGGAAAAGATATTGGAGAGTGGAAGGAAAGCCCAGCCTCCCATAAATGTTCCCCAGTAGGCACTGACTGTCTTTCTAAAAAATCCTCACCCAAGGATATGTTTATTGATTTTAGAGAGAGAAGAGGGGGGGAAGGAGGGGGAGGGAGAGAGAGAGAGATCAGTGTGAGGGAGAAACATTGATCAGTTGCCTCCTGTTTGTGCCCCAGCCAGCCATTAAACCCACAATTTTTTGGTGCATGGGATGATAGTCCAATGAACTGACCAGCTGGCCAGGGTGATACTGACCTTCCTGACTGAACTGCTTCATTTTCACAAAATTTCTTCTCTTAACCAAGAACTTAAAATTGCAGTCTTCCATTTCTTTCAAATTTAAGTTCATTTTTCTTTTTTAAAAATTAATATATAAATAGAATCATGGCTATTTTCTATCATATAGATAAATAGGTAAATATATAGTTAAATACTCTGTATATGTATGTATGTATATCTGTATATAGATATATATACAATATGCCTTATTTGGGAGGAATTTAGTGTTCATTGAGCTCAGCATCACCCATGATTTCCATTCCGTATTAAATGGGTGTTCCATTGCAAAGTGGATCCATGATCAGTAACTTTGGTAAACATTGGATTAGATAAAACTTAAAGACTTAACACTGTATACATTTTGATTTCCAAGAAGAGTATATAACAATGCTTCTCAAATGTAATGTGCATTAAAATTTCATATTGAGTAGGTCTGAAATGAGGCCTGAGATTCTGCATTTTTAACAAGTCTTGTGCAAGGACCACATTTTGAATAGCGAGAGTGTCTTTCCTTTTTATTCTTTCTCTTTGTTTTGTGTTGTTTTGTTTTGTTTTGTTTTAGAGAGAAGGGGAGGGAGGAAGAAAGAGAGGGAGAAAAACACTGATCAGTTGCCTCTTGCACATGGGCCCACAAGCCAGGCAAGTGCCCTGACCTGGAGTCGAACTGGCGACCTTTCGTTTTGCTGGGTAACACTCAACCAACTGAGCCTCACCAGTCAGGGGAAGGGTGTCTTTCTTAAAACCTTATGTTACCAGTGAACTGCACCCTCCTAACACACAGTGTTTTATAATTTTTGGTTGGTTGGTTGGCTGGCTAGCTGACTGACTGGCTTGTTGGTTGATTGGTGTCTGTCGGTTTTAAAGATGAACATCAGTGATCTACAATTTTTGAAACTGTTAATATAGCTGAGTCTTGTAATTTTATAGGACTGTAGCCATCATATATAAAATTCAGCCTAAATTTACCTAATTAACTTTTAGCTTTTCAATGGCTTTGCCTTGGTTCACTCAGGTTGTGCTTGGGAAAACTTGAAATCCATTTCATTGCAGAAAGTGGCGAAGGAAACAAAGGACCTGTCTCTTGGGCTCTGTTCCAATGTGCAATGAAGGATGTGCTCACTTTATAAGCACACTGAAAACATACTTGACTTTTATAGGTAGGTTAGAATTTACTAGCAAATGATTGTTTGGATTTATATTATTGACCTTTTTGATGAACACTTAATCATGGGATCATACAGCGCATCATCCAACTGCTTTATTTATCCAGTAAGCTAGCCACTTGTTACTCTTCTACCTACTCATCCACCCACTACCATTCACCTAGCCATCCACCTGCCTAACTATACGCTCACCCACTCACACACTGAATCTCCACATGTCCTTTCGGTCACATGCCCAGCATCTGCCCACCCACCCATCCATCCACACACCTGCTTTTTCATATTAATTTGTTCAGCAATACGTGACATCGCTTTTTGGCAAATATGAAGTAAAAGAAAAGTCAATCTGTGAGTTTAAAATAGGTAAAAGAGTTAATTACATGTTATTTTACAATCTTATAATATACTTCCTTATGTGTTAAACTCTCAATCTGTGAAAAGAAGACAGTCCCTGACTTATAATGCTTTGACTTAAAATTTTTTGATTTTCTAGTGGTCCAAAAGTAATACAAATTCAGTAGAAAAGATACTTTTTATTTTGAATTTTGATCTTTTCCTGGACTAGGGATAAGCAGTGCAATACTCTCTTGTGATGCTGGGCAGAGGCAGCGAGCCGCAGCTCCCAGTCAGCCTGGGGACCACTAGGGTAAATGACAGATACTCTGCATTGAATTGTGTTTTTTGAGTACAGTGGTTTGTGCTTTCACATCCCATCATGTCTACAAAGTGCCCATCTGTGTCTCCTGCTTCTGGTGAGAAGAGGAAGGCAATTACTCTTGACATAAAACTCAAGATAATTGCCCAACTATAGACTACTGTGTGTGTTCTGAGTGTGTTTAATAGATTAGATGTATTAAGTGTGTTTTCAATTTATGATATTTTCAGTGGACAATGGGTTTATTGGAATTAACTCCATCATAAGCTGAGGAGCATCTCTATTGCAATGGCAGATTTTAAACAATGTCTGGGATGGTGATGGTGTAGGAAGAGAAACAAACTGCCTGAGAGCTGAGATCTGAGCTGAGATCTGAGCTGTCCAGCATATCTCCTCATCCTGACATTCCTAATCCTCCATTCCAGGATGGAGTCATTCGGTCCTTCCCTACCACATTTCCTGGCATTCCCCTTCATGTGGCTCTCCAGCCAGCCAAACTGAGCTACTTGAACTTGCCCACATTATGCCTGTGATACCTTTCCCTCCATTTGGACTGCACTTCCTACCCATCCTAGATGTCTAGTTCACAGTCTAGTATCTCTCTTTCCTCCCTAAGGTTTTCCCAGATCTTTTTTTCTGATTTGTCTTCTATACTCCTGTGGCACTCACCACTTTTGACCTTATATTCTAGTTATTTATGGGTATGTCTCACCTCACCTGTTAGGTACAAAGTTCCCTAGAAAAATGAGGCCTATACCTGATTTATCTTTATGTCCTTCACAGAATCTCAAGCAGGCCCATTCAGTAAATATTTCTTGAATGAATCAATCAGTCTATCTACATTTCTGATTGAAGACTTTGAGTGTGCTGATTTCATGAGTAACTGGGGAGTTTGAGGCTCAGAAATATCCTGGTGCCTATAAAATTTTAGTTAACTTTATTAGTTGGTTGTTATTGCTAAATCTTTTGCAAAGTTTTTTTTTTTGCCATGCTTTTACTTGAGGATGTTTGTATTGTTTCAAAGTGATGTTATAGTCTTAATTTAATTAAGGTATTAACTTTCTAGAGAATACGTTATTAAAATAATTTATCCTTACTGTATTAATTCTTACACTATTTTTTCCCTTTAAAATGTTCTTTCAGTTAATAGTCAATGCAATGTCAAAGTTGTAAAGAATTACATAAAGTTGTAGTTTGGAACCTATTACCCAGTGACAGTTTCTACTATTTCCTAAGGCTTACATTGAGGATGCAATGTCTACCATCAGAACTCACCAAAATTTTTATCTGTTCTTTTCCACTCAAGAAGAATGATTTTAGCTTTTGTTTTGTTGCCATTTATTCTTCTACATTGTCTCAAACAATATATGAATTCTCATCAACCTCCATGAGAGAAAGAGAGAGAGAGAAGAGAAAGTGATTCAGCTGGTAGCTCAAACATAGTAGCCTACAGAATTATCCCAAGGCTGGGTTCAAAGTGCGTTTGTGTTAAACTCCTAATTTTCTACAAACCTACTTCTTTGAGATGTAGTTTACCTCTTCAGGGCCTAGTCTTCGGGTCTTTGCTAATTTGTGACATTGTGTTGAGGTAAACCTAGATTATACCTTGGGGTTTTTCCTTTTATTATTAAATCTTTAAATCTCAGAATGCCAACTCTGAAAATTTTCTAACATACTTATTTTTACTTTGAATAGTGAGAAGAAAATATAAAAAGGGTTTCATTAACATTGATTCAGTTGTTGATGTAAATCTACATGGACCTTTTAAGACTACATGTGGGACTACGAGCTCTGAGGGGCAGAGCGGCTTCCTCAAACGCCCAGGATCTCCCATCAATCAGTATTCAGTGATTATATTCATCACCCCTGTCAACTGAAAGGAGTTGTTAGTTTAAAAGAAAAATTTTCACTTTGGTGACAGTGAATAATAGTATTTAACGCATGTCTAAAGTCTCCTGTGGCCCGCAGGTCTCCTCAATGATGTTCCCCACCAGGGTCACTGGGGTTTCTCTGCCACTGCCACACTTCCTCTTGCCACTAGGTTAGGGATGTAGCCTTCGGCTGTCTGGCCGCCAGAAATAGAGCTGTTGTGGCTTTAGACATGCAGATGTTTGCCACCTAATTAAAGAGGAGTATAAAAGAAAACAGGCCAAGAAAAGTCCATGTCAGTCCATCATAGTTTTTTCTTTCTCTGAGCCTTGAGCAGTTTAGCAGACAAACGTTTGGACATATATTTCCAACACCCCTGAAGGGCGCTTTTCCTCTAGTACTTACAAACAGGTCCCTTCTGGCCTGCCTCTCTTTAAAAGCCTCTCTTGATACTGGCACCCTCCACTGAAAAGCCCTCCTGACTGGTCCCCTCCCACTGTCATTATCAGCTGTCCAGGATAAAGCCCCACAGAGATGCGGCCCCCAAGGGACACTCCCCAACCAGGCTTTTAACGCAGTCCCTCTGTTGGATGTTTCCACCAACTCTGCTGTCCTGACCGTGAGTCTTTCCCCCTCCAAACCCTTCACCCTTCACCCCATCTTGCAGGCAACAAGGACCAGGGGACCATTCAGTAATTTTTCCTTTAGAGGCCTGGAGAGAGGCCCATTCCTTCATTTCTAACATAGTCTCCTTTGGAAAAGATAGTTTAAATTCCAAACAATCAACTTACCAATGAACTTGGAACACAGACTGTGTTTGGTTTGGGGACTGTATGTACTTACGTTGAGGAAGTAAGGCTGCAGATAAAAACTACTGTCCAACTGCCGAGTGAGGAGTGCCGAGGGAGCACTTCCCATTTTTTTTATCATTTAATTCTCTAAGGACAGGAAACTGCAGGCAGCTGCTTTCCCCCCAATTCAAGAAGCACTTTGCTCTTGTACAGCTCCTGCATGATGAAATGAACTGTGCTTGTGGATTGAGACTGGGTAGTGTGGCGGCCACTCAAGTCTTTTTTGATGGCGTGTCCATCCAACTGCAGGTCGGTGAAGCACTGCTGAAAGTGCATGGTCTGATTCTTTGAAGATTAGAGCAAGATAGGGAGGGAACGGGAGTCCGGAGTTGCACATAATTTTTTCTTTGCAGTGGGAGAAACTGAGGCAATGAAAAAGAACATTATGTAGGGTCACAGAGGGGAGCCTGCAATTTTGAGAAAATGGTCTTCATTTACTGTCATTTTCAGGCAGTTGGTTGAGAGCTAATCTTATTTTTAGATAAGCTTAGTTGTCTGGGATGTTATTGGTCACTCCATCGTGGGGATGGCGGTGTTTTAGGAATAAGATGAGTTATCAGAAGTCTCCCAAAGACAAAATTTAAGGAAAAATAGATTTATTTCCTTATAAAACTATTTAACAAGTTCACTTTTTATTGTTAGAAAAAAAATTGTAATGCAAATTGAGGAATATATTGAAGTTATGAAACACAATACCCATCCCCAACTTATGAACTAGAATATTAACAATGCCAACTCCTTACATGTTCTTCTCCAACTTTCCCAAGTGTCCCCCACCCTCCACACAGAGGGAAACGTGACTTGGATTTATGTCTGTCTGCTATGTGGCTTTATTTTAACAGTTTTCTCATAGAAACATGTATCACTAGACACTATAGCATTGTATTTTGCTTGTTTTTTGAGCTTCATAGAAATGATATCATGTTGTCTATATTTTTCTGCACCTTAATTTTCATTCCAATATTATATTTCTGAGAGTCATCTATTTGTTGCTTAAAGCTGTGGTTTATTCATATTCACTGCTATGTACATCCATTGTGTGACTATATAACAATTTAGCTAGTCACTCTTCTTTTTTAAGATTTTATTTATTTATTTTTAGACAGAGGGGAAGGGAGAGAGAGAGGGAGAGAAACATCAGTGTGTGGTTGCCTTTCACACGCCCCGCCTCCGGGTGCCTGGCCCACAACTCAGGCATGTGCCTTGACTGGGAATCGAACCAGTGACCCTTTGGTTCGCAGGCCAGTACTCAATTCATTGAGCTGCACCAGCCAGGGCTAGCTACTCCCTCTTGACAGTGGATTATTGGGTTTGTGAGTGAAGAATTAAGAATCAAGACTGGGCTGATGTGCTTGTCCAACAATCTCTACAAGTCAGTGGCTTTCAAAAAAATTATTTTTACTCTTATCAAACACAAATATATTTTATACTATATTTCAGTACTCATACACATGTAAGTAATAGAAACAAAGTTTAGTGAAATAATACTGATTTTACCATTCTAGTGCATATTTACTTTTTAATGCTTAATTAGCACTGGGTGGGGCGAACCAAATTGACCTTGTGACCGCCTGTGTCGCAATCACAATTTGTAAAGCACAGCTTTAAGTCTCACCCTGGAGAATGTACCAGCAGATCAAAAAGTATGGCGTGCTTATTTTTAATACTGTGAATTTTGGGTGGTTAGGAAAAACAATGTAGCAGAATCTGTATAATATTCATACTATGTAAGATTTTATCCCTCACATCATTAAAACTCCCTTCATAAGATAAAAAAGTGTTCCACAGATTCAAACACTTCCAGAAGTCTTTTTATCTAAACTAAATTTTTAAAAAATTCAGCACAATATGAGTTTTTAATAAAATATTTTTTCATGTAACTTTAGAAATTTCAATTTCATCATCAGAAAAAAACAAAATACTCTCTCTTTCCGTTGTCGTAGGAGGGTGATAGGCAGCTTCCAGAGCAGGGGGCAGGAAGCGAAGCACCACAGGTCTTATTCCTGGGCCTTTCCCGGTGAGTTTCTAACTCTAAGCAGCAAACAAGAGACGCTGATACCATGAGGTCTGCACCTATCTCTCCTTGACTGTATACACACGTGGGGGGAAATCTGTATTTCAGCCTCCTCAGGGGAACCCTGGAGGAGAGTCTCTTTCCTCTATCTTCAAATCCAAAGAAGCCCTAAAAGCTCCTTTTTCTACAATATCAGAGTTGATGGGATCGATCATTTCCCATCCCGAACTGCAGACATCTTCAGACCTCATGTGATGAAGTTTCCTTCCCATAACAAAAGAATTCTGAAGAGTGGGGTACTTCTTTGTGTCAGGTATCCTCACCCCCAAAAGGACAGTTGACTGAATGATTCTGTCGCCACTTTCCCCTTTGTGTCTCTCACACAGAGTCTGAGGAATAAAGTTTGGGGTCCTCAAAGAGGTAACAAAACTTTAGAACACTCTGTTTGTCTCTAGAGCCTCTCTTTCCTGCTCAGGAATGGAATTATTCTATATTAGAAGAACAACTAGTGTCCTCCCAAGTAAAACAGGAAATATTTTTAGAAAGGATTAAACCCATGTTTTTATAATTATGATAACAATGTGTTATTTTTGGATCATAAGTTAGTCTCTTCCTTCTTAACCTTTCTTCTTTTCCTTCAACTGCTAGTCAAAAAGTTAGAAATATTTCAATTTCTAATTCTTTAAGTAGATTTTTTTCATTATTTTTCTTTCTATAAAACTGTATTAAGCAGTTTTATTTAGCATTCACAATAGTGCCTATTATTTTTTCCCTTTATTTTTGTTTGTAAATCATTGACTGCTTCATAACTTTTATTTAAGAAACAGTGTTTGTCAAAGAGAAAATCTGCATTTTGGAAAGAGTTTAGTGGCTAAGAATGAGAGCTCTGGGGCCAGATGTGTTGGGCTCAAACGTCCGGCTCTTCACTTACTAGTTTTGCAACATCAGCAAGTTACTTAAATGCCTATACCTCAGTTTCCTTATCTGCAATATGGAATAGTAATGACATCTTCTCCATCATAGGTTTCTTGTAGGATTCAGCACATCAATATACAAGCTCTGTCCAGAAGGTATCCAGCCATGTACTATGAAAAATAAAGACATTTATTGAAAAGGATACTAGATACAAGACACATTATACACAGGACAATGACACCTCAGGCCCCTTCAAAGTAGGCACTTTGAGGCCTCACATAGTTCTCCCAATTGCAATCAGCTGTCCCATTGTACTTTCCTGAATTTCATTGACAGTCTGAAATCTCTTCCCTTTCAAAGATGATTTTAGTTTTGGGAAATGCCAGAAGTTGCAGGATGCCAAATCTGGGCTGTAGGAGGACTGACTCACCTGGGTGATTTGATGTTTTGCCAAAAAACTCTGCATGTGATGTGATGCATGAGCGAGCATGTTGTCATGATGAAGCTGCCAATCACCAGTTGCCCATAGCTGCGACCTTCTGAATCATCCGAATAGTTTCCACAGAGGAATGTTCAAGCTTAATGCAAAATCTGATGCAGATTCGTTGCTCTATTGGCTCAGTCATTTTGAATGCAATGTCTACACAGTCCACATGCTCATCAACGGTGTCTGCTGTCCCCCACTGACTAGTACAGTGAAGGCATCATTGCTCACACACGCGCATTCCAGTGCACTCTCCTTGGCTGCCCAGTTACATCAATGTCGTATAAACCATTCTAGTTATATTAACAATGGTTGAACTTTTTCTGGATAGACCTCGGATATAAGTGCATAGACCAATACCAGATGCATAGCAAAGTCTCAATCTGTGTTATTCTTTATTTTTAATCAGTACTGATCATTACACAGTTATTATATTATGACCCACAACCTTTGTCTGACTGCCTAAGAAGGAGAGGCTAAATTTTTTGTTTCTAAATCTGTTAAAACCAACACATTTTATTCTCTTTGGGGAACTATATATAGCCAACATAACTTACTGATGAAAGTTTGGCTTTGCTTAACTATTAAATTAGATAAAATATATAAAGTACTTTGCAAATCATAAGCTACTATACAAATGTCAGTTTTTATAATACCGACTACCAAGAAAATGTCTGTTTTCCAAATGCTGTTATTTAAGAGAGGGCTTATCTTTCCTTTTGGAAATAAATGGTAGGTGATTTTCCCATAAAGAATAATCTTTATGGAACCTCAAAGATCTTAGACTAAGATTTGTTGATGGCATTTTTCATTTTTGGGATAAGGATTTATTTAGATTGTATCAGATTTAAACACATTTGCAATTTCAGTTTTTCCTTCAACAAAGATAGGAACAGATTGCTGTCCCTTGTCTATCAGAAAAAGAAAAGCGCTCTTGGTTGCAGGAATTTTAAAAATAAATGTTAAATAAAATAGGCTTTCAGAAACTTCAACTCTCAGATGATTTGATGCATACTTCATTTAGCTAATTATGATACATTGCATATCTTAAGAAATTTCCTAGGAAGGAGATGTTCAATCTTCAGTTACTGGAATTTCTTAGATCATCAATACACAGTATTCTCTCCTTCAATTTCCTTTTGTACACACAGTGCAAGCCTCCCCTAAATAAGACCTTATCATGATATAGATCATCCTTTTCTCAGTCTGTCAGCCCTATGCAGTCTGGCATTTTGTTATAAGCATATAATGTTATCATATGTAAAATTATTTCATGAGTGTATTTGCCTCCTCAACTAGATTTTAAGCCCTTATTATCAAGGATCATATTTTATACTATTCATAATCTTTTTGTATAATGGTCAGCAAAGTTCTAAGCACAGAATAATTGCTCAGGGAGTGCTAATTGATTGATTAATTGAAACTCACATGAGCCCACTCTAGAATCCAATGTGACAAAGCTCTTATTTCCCCCAAATAAAACAAGATGTCATAATAGAATTTTTTCACTTTTCCTCAATCCCTTCTATAGGCTTCTCTGTTGCTTCTGTGACTTGCAGATGTAGTAGTACAAAAAGTAAGGACTTACAGTTGGAGTTAAACAGGTCTGGGTTTTGAGAACTGAATCGTAAAGCAGAATATCTATCTATCTATCTATCTATCTATCTATCTATCTATCTATTTATCCTCACCTGAGGACATGCTTATTGATTTTAGAGAGAGGGGAAGGGATGCAGAGAGAGAGAGAAAGGGAGAGAGAAACTTCGCTGTGAGAGAGGAACATGGATTGGTTGCCTCCTACAGGCTGTGACAAAGGGTGGAGGGACCTATAACCTGGCCATGTGCCCTGACCAGGAATTGAACCTGTGACCTTTCAGTTTATTGGACGACACTCCAACCAACTGAGCCACTCCAGCTATAGCTAAAACAGGATATTGAACCTCCTAGAGCCTTAATTTTCCCATCAATAACATGGAAAAAATAATGTCTGCCTCTGTATTGAAGACTGGAGAATATGTTTTATATAAAATGCCTAGGGTAGTGCCTTGCTGGGTGCCATGAAAGTAGACTGTTAGACATGCGTACTCAAGTGGAGGTGCTGTTTTAAAATTTATAGCTGGTTTTCTCAAAAACAGCATGTCCAAAGCCAAGCTCATTATTTTTCCCAATTCCTAAACCCAGTCCTGCTTCAGGGCAGAGCAACACTACCCATCTACTTACGCAAATGAAAATCTAGAATTCATCTCTAACACATGTCATAACCTTTTCCACATGTCCCATTTCCAAAAGAACACAGACTCGTTACCTCCTGAGTCCTCCCACATCTCCCCATCTTTTACCACCACCAGACAGGTAGAAGCTACTACATCATCTCTCACAGGTCCACCACAACACTTCCAACTCAGCTTCCTGCATCTGCCATGGGTGGCTCCAATCTGCTCTATTACATGAGTGACCTTCTTTTGTGAATGCAAATCTGATCACATCTTTCCCTTGTTGCCTGTCACTTTCAGAAAAACAAAAGCAAGAATCCTTTGCTTGATCCGTAAGATCTGGTATGATCTAGCCCACACTCTGAGGGTATTTTCCATTTGCCCCTCCAGATATACTTCATCCTTTTCCATTCCTCTGTGTGCCCTGGGAGCTGACTTTTATAGGCTGCCTCAAAGAGCTCCCTCACCATCTGACTTACAGTTTATTTGACAAAAGAAAGGCTGAAGATGGAAAGGTGCCTGGAGATTGCAGTATTTATTCCCTTGGATCTCTTCCTGCTGCGTAGCCTCAGGTTGGCTGCATCTTCTTATAGTCACAGCTACTGAGGAGTCTCTTTTGTGGAGCTCTTTTCTCCGATAAATATAGGCATAGAAGCAGCTTTTCATTTCTGGGTACTGTATATCCCTTATTGATTTCCCTTAACCATTAAGACGCTGTTATAAAGAGTCCTTTTATTAAACTGTCCTCAATGGCCCCGTTTGAGTGTGCCCTCTTTTCTGCCAGAACCCTGACTGCATCACTCTCCCCTCCTTAGCTACTGGCCGTTCAGTTCTTCAAATATTCCATGTTTCCTTCTACCTCTGCCTAGATGAGTCTTTCTCTTTCCTTGGTTAACACTAACTCACCCCTTAAATCTCAGCTAAAATAGCACTTCCTAGTGGAAGCTTTTTATAACTCCCCAAGTAGGTCAAATAACTCTGTTATGTACTTTATTACTTCTATGTAATTTTCCACAGCACTTATAAGAAGATAATAAATACATCACTGAATTAAAGTACGTCTCTGTCATGAATGTAGGAATCACATCTGTTTTGCTCATTACTGTCCCCCAATTCCTACCACAAGGTCTGGCACATGTGGTTTGTTAGCTGCTAACTAAAAATATGCCAGTCTTTAGGTGTATATAAGTGGACTACATTTATCTATTTATTTTGTAGGTCCATGTCCCATATGCTAATCATGTTTTGGACAAAGAGATTATTTTTCATTCTTTCTTCCAATCACAAAATCCAAAGCCAAGCATTTCAGAGTTACATTATGTTAGGAATTTCCTGACTGCCTACTTGCCTCAAATGACTGTCCCTTTCTTCTTCTTTCCATATTCTGCTCTTTCTGTTTTCCTCAATGAATAGTGTTCCCTTTCCATTGTCTTTTATCTGTGGGCTGGAATGCCCTTCCACCTCCGCCACCCTGCCCGTATCCATGTGACTAACTCCTTCACCTCCTTCAAGGCTTTGCTAAAAAGTTTCCCCAATGAAGCCTACCCTAACCACACTATTTAAAATTTCTGAAGTAACCCCCTCCCCAAATCTCCTGTGCCCTGCTCTATTTTTCAATAATTTTTATCATTGCCTAGCGTCTTTTGTATTTTTTTTATGATGCTTATTGTTTATTGTCTGTCTCCTCTAGTAAAATCTATATATCTCAGATGCCTAGAACAATGCCTAGAACACAGTAGGCCTTCAAAAATATCTGATGCTCTGGCCAGTGTGGCTTAGTTGGCTAGAGCATTGTACCCTGGACTGAAAAATTTCAAGTTCTATCCCCAGTCATGGTACGTGCCTGGGTTGTGGGTTTGATCCCTGGTCAGAATGCATATGGAAGGCAGCCAGTTGATGTTTCTCTCTCACATCAATGTTTTGTTTCTCTCTTCACTCTCCCTTCCTCTCGCTCTAAAAGATAATGAAAAAAAAAAAAGGCCTCAGGTGAGGATGAATATTTATATTTGCTGAATGAATTGATTCGGTGTCCTTTTCTCAACCTTTCACTGGCTGGTACTTCTTCATTCACATCTACTCTTTCCCCATAAACCAAAAGACAGTTATAGATTTAAAAATTCCCTCTTGTCATTTCCTCTACCTAGACAAAACTTTATGATGCAAAGATTTTAAAAGAAGTCTCATATGATTTAAAGGAAATGCCCTTATCATACATATGTCCTAACTTATTAATTAAGCAATGTGAACAAAGGAATCATGATTTTTGGATTTAATGTCCTACACTCAGTAAATATTTTGTTATCAGACCAATAAAAATGAAAATAAGTGTTAATGAAAGTCCATAAAGCAATAAATTTCTATCTTCATTTTAGCTTTAAGTCACTTTAGAAATATTGTATAAGAAGCAAATTTGTCATATAACCTCGCAAAAGAAGCTCCTTATAAATTTGTACTTTTATCATTCTGTGTTCTGGTCGTCGTTGATATTCAAAATAATTAGTCAAGATTCTGCACAATCCCAAAGTCCCTTCTGAATCATTAAACACTGAATCTTCAATAGCATTTTATCTATCTTAGGAATTGGCTATTGGTTATCCATGCCCATTACATATACCCTCTAGTAACTGGAATATTCCAACCAATCAATCTGATAGGAAGTATCTATTAAATGATTAACATGTGCTCATCCGAGCATCGTTTTTATTAACCAGAACTCTGTGCCTCTGTGTATGCTAAATGCTGAGGATTTACTGTATTACTAATAACTACAAATATCTGAAATCACTTTTATCCATGATGCTGCTAACTGGCTGAAGAAGAGAGGTGACGGCTGGCTGACATTCATGTCAGTTTTCATTCTTTCATGACGCTGCCTCTTCTCTGAGGCATATACCTCTTCTCTCCTTGTAATTAATCATGTTGAAATTAATTGGCTTTTCTCCTTTAAGGGAAAATGGTAGAAAATTTTATTGGAAATATTTTATGTCTTTTCTCCCTTTTATATTACATATTAATAAAAAAGCAATCAGGAAGTACAGAAGGGGAAACAAAGGAAAAATAATTCCCAATTCTCCTACATATTTCATTACTAAAGGTAACTACTGTTAACTTTGGGGATCTGTTTCTTTTCATGGTTTTTACACATGGGCATGCACACACATGCGCACCAGTGATCTGAAACATGTCAGTAGTGGTGAGGTAGAAAAAGAACAGCCCTAGCCCATAAAAGTGACATCTATAAAAAACATACCTAAAAGGAAGAAGAAGGAGAGAAAGAATGAAAACCTAGCCTCTAGGGTAAAGGTTAACAACTGAACTGTCATTTAGAGTTGATGATTTGCTTTCCCCTAAGCTTAGAGCTTTCGGGGAATTAGTTTATGATCCCAGGCAGCTTTCTCGGTGGGGGGGAGGCTGCCCAGTTAGCCCTAATTATTACATTTTGTTTCACATTCCCACTTAAACAGCTAACCTTTTCTTTCTAATGGGTCTGGATTCTGGCAGCCACAGCTTGAACTGACTGAGCTGTTCTTTCTCTAAATGGCCTTTTGTGTGTGGATAATGACCCTACTCTCTTGAATAGGGTTTTTCTCTACTTACTGTAGCTAAATGCATCATTGGAAAAAACAAAGTACAGAGAAATTGTAGTAAAATGGTACATAATGGGGTGGAGGGGTAGACTTGGCTCTCAGACATTCACACTTTCCTTCTGCTAAAGTTTCATGCAGAACAGTATTAAACCTCGGAGTGGGAAGGTGGGGGAATCTGTGGGAGACTGCACCCTGCAGGAGTTGGCCTTGTTCTGAGCTGTGATTTGAGGAGACAAGCTGTCACTCAGTAAGGGGTGCCTGGCTCCTCTCCGTAGAAACACTGCTCTGCTCCTTGACCCAGCTGACAGAGTCCGAGCCTGACTCGGAGTCAGTGCTCAGAAGTGTGAATTTCTTCCTGGTCGACCTCAGGCTTCTGAGGAGCCTTGGTCGTTCTTGTCCTTGTGTTATGATTCCGTTGTGATACCTGAGTGCCATGTCCATGACATGGGGAAAGCCTTGGGAAACATGAATGAAAGCTCTTGGACACACACTTTATGCATCAAGGGTTAGAATTATAAAAACCAAATGTCCTTGTAATAGGAGGAATTATGGTGTCAAAGTTCACAAAGCTTTATGGCAGATTTTGAACGACCTATTTTACATTTAAAATTAATTAAGGGAATAGCCAGATCTCTTTATATTCCCAATATAGTTTATCACCTCAGCATAACCTAAAATCACAGTAAGGCAATTTTAAGGTCTCAAAACTGTGTTACCAGAGCTTCCCTACCTATACTAATTCACTACCCTCTTCTCCATTCTTTTTTTTGTCCTCACCTAAGGATGTGTTTATTGATGAAAGAGAGAGAGAGAGAGGGAGAGAGAGAGAGAGAGACAGACAGAACCATTGAACCATCGATCGGTTTCCTCCAACCCTGGATAGAACCTACAACCTAGGTTTGTACCCTGACTGGGGATTGATCCCGCCACATGTTTGGTGTACAGGGCGGCACTCTAACCAACTGAGCCACCGAGTCAGTGCCTCTTCTTCAGTCTTGTTTACTCTCCTCCTGCATGTAAAAAGTGCTTTATAAATTACCAGACGTTATATAAATACCAGGCAGTGTGATCTAACCACGTACCCTTCTCTTCTGTGCCTAATTCCCTCCATTGCATCTTATTACTTGGTACTTACTAACTCTGCCCAATCTGTTTCTCCCACCTCATCCCTTGGGTATGTTAATGGTTTTATTTAATACAGTAATGATCCATAATGGGTTAATAAAGGGCAGTTAGGGATGCTAGGGTACAGTCCTTTGAAGATCTGTAAGGCACTTCCCTAGGGTGATTCATTGACTCCCACTTCTGAGTGCCTTAGTTACCTCATCTGAAAGGGGAGTAATAATGCATTTCTTATTGATGCAAACAAGTGAAGAGATACATATGGCTTCTGTATGTATGTTTAATATTTTGAAAGTTAGGTGTTTGCCTAAGCAAAAGGGCAAGAAAAAGGACTGAAGAAAACTAAGGAGATTGTTTCCTACCAACGACTAACTTTGAGAGGAGAGACAAATATTAGTATTTACAATATCTGTCCATTGAACATGATCCTTTTTGTTTCATCACAAGAAATTCTGAATAGGTTTTAAGCATATTACACTTCTATTTAAAAAAAATCCAATGGGGTTTGGAGAAAATTCAGGCAATCAAACTCATTTTGTATGAAGGTATAGTCTAGCCATTTATGTATATTCCTGCTCTTCCCAGAAAATTTTTGAGGCCAGTGTGGCTTTGCCCAATAGCTTTGGCTGCAGATGCTGGAGAGGAGAGCGGCACCAAAGAGGAGTACTGATTGGTTTTGAACCCTTTACCTTACACATGGATTAAATGCCTCTGACTTGATCGAACTCACAATTTAAATGTGACCTAGTCTTCATAATCTATAGGAGAACATGGAAGATGACTAAAATTTCTAACACTAGGAAGGTTGATATATTTTAGAGCGAGAAGAGCGAGACTCCTTATAAGTGTCCTTTGTAGAAGTACACAGGGTCATCATGAGTCAAACCATTGGCTAGTGACCTAAATCAGTACAGAGAGGCTGGGAACACCTTCGGAGCAGGGGCCATAGACTAGGGTAACACAATTCCAATTAGATCATTACTAATGAAAGAGTGGCATTCTCTATTACTGTACACTACATGTGACATGCATTCATTCATATATTCCCAAGTCTTTATTGAGCATTTCTTATTTGCTAGACATGGTCAGGTTATGGTCCAGGGATACAGAAGATGAATAAAGCAGGATTATCACTGTGCTCAGTAGGTCACACCTGCTAGAAGAGATTGGAATATAAATGACAAAAACACAGGTCTCATTTACTTAACCCAAGTGAGTTCCTGCTACTGTTGTAAGTGGTGTGCGTGCAGTCGACTATGTGGGATAAGTGATACCTCCCTTTCCTACAAATAACTGAACTGAGGCACAGAGATTTTTATACTCTGCATGGTCTCACAGAGGTAAGCCACAAAGCCAGATTCCACCCGTATCCCATGTCCTTCACCACTGCCTCTGACACCATAATCTTAAAGAAAAGGTATAAAAAGGAGACCAGATCAGATCAGGAATCTCTTGGAAGGGATAAGCACTGTTTTTAAACCTTTATTTTCTTCCTGTCTCCTATATATGACTACCTTTGAGCATCTGGTGAATTTTCTTCCATCCTTCTGTGCAACTGGTTTTGCTATGTTGTTGGGTTTTTTCAAACATAGTTGTAATTATACTGTATATATAATGTTTAACTCGTAATTCTGAAGTGTGTAGGCCTTGAATGTTATTAGCAATGATGAGAAGTCTTTGAAAATTATTGCTTACGGGTTTTCATAGCCCGAAAGATACATTTTTTAGGTACATGTAAAAAACTTAACTCACTGGGAAAGTAGTCATCTACTTGTGTGATGTGTGTTTACCATAATAAGCAATTTACATTTAAGAATTATCATGAAGGCTTACTATACCTTGAAATAACTAGAAGTCCCAAGAATCAAAATGAAATTTAAATATCTTTACATCATCTTGTTATTTAACCTATACAAGTTAAATTTGTTCATCAGAATTGTAAATGCATTTACAATTTTAGAAATTTCCACAAGTATTCATCAAGAGCTCAGTAAGAATAAAGTTTCCTTTATAACAATGTTAACCATTAGAAATGGGGGAGGAAGGGGAGTAAAAAATCGTAATTACAGCCAGTCTTTCCATAAAAGGTATGTCTGTTTAGCCTTTAATGGTGGTGTGAACAGGAATGTGTTGCGCTCCATGGGTTCCACCTCTCATCTAATAAGAAGGCGCATGAAGCCCTTGTTAGAAAAACAAGGAAGTGGGTAGGGGAAGGGGAAGAAAATGTACTTCAGACTTTTTAACTGTAGCTACTGCTTTCGTATCAGAAGCCAATTCTTAACATTTGAAACCCCAACTGATCTAAGCAGATTTTTAGCTTGCCAGCTAATGAGTTTGAAAATGAAGTCCTCGTGTTGTTGCTTGATTTTCTTTCTGCTTCAGTTGTTTTTTTAAAATAAAATGCTGAAATGCGAAGGAAGCAATTTTCTGAAATGCACTGGGAGCTGAATCGCAGGTCTGTGAATCACGTGTAGTTGGACTTCGCTGGTGTTACCTGAAGACTCTGTAACATTCTAATATTATTTAAAGGCAGAAAACTCAATGCTTAAGGAAGGGAACTTAGCGTGAGTTGCCAGAAGCGGAGTAAAGCTGCTTGGTCATGAAGTCATAAAAAGATTCTAGTCTTTTCTTTATGATTGCCAAATTCACTAAAACCTCACTCTAACATAGTAAATTCTTCAATGTAAGATGAATTTGCTTAAACTGGATCCAAAATGGACTTTTAAAAAGCAATAGTAGTTGACCCAGCACATTACTTAGATTACCTCATTTGATAGTCATTAAACCCTTATAAGACAGCTACCATAATTTCCTTCATTTTACAGATAAGGAAGTTGAGGCACAGAGATTTTAAGTCACTAGCACATGTTTACAGTTAAGGAGTGGCAAGGCTGGAATGTGAACATAGATAAGGCTTCTGAAAGCCTTTTTTTTTTTTGCCATTTCCTCATCCAAAATCTCCAATGGCAACTAATAGCCTGTCATTTCAATTGACAAGAGATGAATGGGCCAGGATATGTCTTTGGAGAGCAGGGAACGAACGAAGGCACAGGGGAGTGAAGGCATGGAATTTTCTAAGCCAGCTTTCAGTTTCAGCTCACGTTGAAAGGGCTGGTGATTCTGTTTACCCCCATTCGCAGATCTGTTCTCTACCCATCTCCGTGGCCAGTTTCACGCTGTCTGGCTTCTGGTTGGGTAGGTAGGGTCAATGGGAGGCACTGCAGCAACATGGAGGCCTGGAGGAGAGAGAGGTCAGTAGGATATTTCTTCCTCACAAGCTCCCTACTTCAGTTCTTTTCTTGGGTAATAATTGCATCTTCTCTGCCACACTCCTGCCTTTTCAGCCTTAGCAGTGCTGCCAGCCCCTTGTTGCTGGTCTCGGGGTTCTTCATCTTATTTCTGCCTGTAACCATACCTCTTTGAGTCATCCCTTCATTAGAGCCACAGGTGAATTATCTGGGAGGAATTCTATTTCCCACTGAGACCTGAATGATAGACTGTCTTTCTAGCTTTATTCCTCCCCACCTCTCCCTAAATCCATTCATTCGTGAAACAAACATTCACTGAGCCAGTACATCACGGTGAAGCACATCAAGGTGAAAACGACAGACAGCGTCCTTGCTTTCTTGAAACTTAAAGATATCTCAGGACTTCACTTCCCTATGCTGTTGTTTATTTCCTACTCCGCACATGTCTCTTGACAATTATAATTCTGTAAGCCCCTGTTTAAACATTTCTTCAAAATTGCAATTTAGACTTCTTTTGAGCACTGTGAAAGTGCTAGGTTCTGCTGGAGGGTTGCGGGGAGGGGAGAGGGGGGATAAAGGGGGGGACATTGGGAAAACTGTAATAGCATAATCAATAAAAAAAAGTATTCACTGTTCACCTGAGCTGTGCGGGTCTCCTTCCCAACAGTCCACAACTCTGACAAATCCACAGGCAGGTACGGGTAGAATTGTTCTGAGTGGACTGCAGCTGACTAATTGTCTCTTTGAAATGGTTGGCTTTCCCAGATGATAAAGAGGTGCTCGTGTCACAGGATAATGTATGGGACAATAGGCAGTATTTCCCCCTAACCATTTCGAAACAGCAGAGCTTTGGGCCTCCTTTGCCTCAGGATTTGTTGAAGAAAGCAGTTTCTACAGATAACCTGCCTTCTCGGCTTTTGTTTCTTGAAGGCTGAGCTCCTGAGGAGATCACGGAGGTGGGGAGGGGAGAGATGGAGAGATAGCTGCTGAAGCCTCAAGAAAGGGCAGAGGCTGCTGCATAGCATTCCAAAGAGGTGACAGTGGCTATATGTGCCCCCAAGAAGTCTGACTTCTAGACTCTCATCCAGGACAAAAACCCAGGGAGTTCCTGAGCTCCCTGCATTTCCTGCCTGAATTGGTACCACAAAGCAGAACCCTCTGCCTGCAAAGGACACAAGTAGACTATTTTTCAAATAAAATAATTACTCACTTTTGGATGCCAATGCTGCATAATTTCCTAGCAGCTGGATATACTGTCTACTGTTGATTTTCCAACATCAAGGTCATAATATGTTGTTGACATCATGTATCTAAATCTGTATATGAAACATTAAATTGTATTTACAAAACCTGAAGCTGCTTATGATAGAAATAAAACTGCAGCTCCCTGGGTAAGTAGGAGTATTTCATCCAAAATGGCCTTTTGTTTTTCCTGTCTGCATGTTCATGGTAGCAGGAGGGGGTGAAAGGAGAGTGGGGGAGGAGAGAGAGAGAGAGAGAATTCAAAAGATGTCTTATCAAATCTTTCCCTCTAGACTAGGAGTTGGCAAACTATGTCCCACAGACCCAATCCAGCCCACCACCTGCTTTTGTATGAACTAAGGGTAATTTTACATTTTTAAATGGTTGAAGAAAATCAAAAGAAGAAATATATTTTGTGACACATGCAAGTTACCTGAAACTCAAATATCAGTCTCCATAATAAAGTTTTATTGGAAAATAGCTACACTCATTAATTTATGTGGCTACTTTAGTGAAACATTGCAGAGTTGTGTAGTTGCAATGAAGACCCAAAAAGTTGAAAATATTTGCTGTTTGGCCCCTTATAGAAGTTTGCTCACCCTTGAAGTAAAGTGAATGTGCTAATTCTTATTCATAGACTTTAAATTTGGCTGCTCAGGAGAGGATCTAGTCACCTAAAACCTGGATTTATTTCTATTTATATAAGGAGTAGACAAAGATTTGACTCACTCAGGGATATGGTCACCATTAGAACAGACTAAACCCCCAAATGAGGCTATCTCTATGAGTTACACAGAAATCAGTACATTTTGAATAAGTTTAGCCTGAAACAGGAAGTTCTCTCAGAGATATTATAATAACAGCTTCTATTCATAGGCCTCTTACTATATTGCCACATTCTTCACTAATTCTAACTGAATTAGTAATTCAGTTTAATCTTCAAAGCCATCCTGAAAGGTAGATATTTTCAAGATGTTGTGAAGGTGGGACAAATTGAAATATAAAAATCAAAAGGTGTATTCCATCCATAAAACTCTAGAGGTTGAAGAGCAAAGAGGAAGTGTAATATAAAGAGTTGGGTTTTCTTCCCACCTGACATGCGGTTTGGACTTGTGGCAGATAAAAAGACAAACTTTGTTCAGACAATGTCAAAATACTACTCAACCACCTCCACAAATGACACACTCAAGGGCCGGACTCAGTGGGCACTAGAGCCCTGCTCCATAGGGTTGGATCTTGAACAAGATGATCTTCCACAGTGGTCAGTGGTTATGGCCAGACCTGGCAGCTGATCAGCCTAGGGGTAAATCCCTCCCATTGATATGCCAACAGCAATCAAGGTTCAACTACAACAGGAGGTTGTACACAGCCAGCCCACACAGGGATGCACCTTGAGGACCCAACTTGGGGGATAAGGAAGACTGTGCCACTGGACCCTACAGGACACCTACTACATCAGGTGACTCTCCTAATCCCAGGAGACATAGCAGCCCTACCTAATAAATATAAATCAACACAGGAAGGATGCTGAAATGAGGAGACAAAGAAACATGTCCCAAGTGAAAGAACAGAACAAAACTCCAGAAAATAACTAAACAAAATGGAGACAAGCAATTTACTAGATGTAGAGTTCAAAACACTGGTTATAAGGATGCTCAATAAACTTAGTGAAGAGTAGATGAACTTAGTGAGAACTTCAACAAAGAGATACGAAAACAAAAAAATAACTAGTCAGAAATGAAGAATATATTAACTGAAATGAACAGCATGGAACCAACAGTAGAGTAGATGAAGCAGAAGATCAAATCAGAAATTTGTAAGATAAGAAAGTATAAAACAACCAATCAGAACAGAAAAAATAAAGAACCAAAACATATGAGAATAGTATAGGGAATATCTGGGACAGCTTCAAGCATACCAACACTTGCATCACAGGGGTGCAAGAAGGAGAGAAAGAGCAAGGAAGTGAAAACCTATGTGAAAAAATTATGGAAAACTTATCTAAGCTGGTGAAGGAAACAGACATACAAGTCCAGGAAGTGCAGAAGAGTCCCAGACAAGAAGAACCCAAAGAGGCCCACACCAAGACACATCATAATTAAAGTACCAAAGTTTAAAGACAAAGAGAGAATCTTAAAAGCAACAAGAGAAAAACAGAAAGTTAACTACAAAGGAGCTCCCACAAGACTGTCAGTTGAGTTCTCAACAGAAATTTTGCAGGCCAGAAGAACTGGGTAAGAAACATTCAAAGTGATGAAAAGCAAGGACCTACCAACCAAGATTACTCTACCCAGCAAAGCTATCATTTAGAATGGAAGGAGGACAGATAAAGAGCTTCCCAGACAAGAGATAGCTAAAGGAGTTCATTACCACCAAATGAATATTACAAGAAATTTTAAACGATCTTCTTTAAGAAGAAAAAGAAAAAAAGACTAAAATATGAATAACAAAATAGCAATAAATACATATGTGTCAACAATTATTTAAATGCAAATAGGTTAAATGCTGCAATCAAAAGACATCTGGAGGCTGAATGGATAACAAAACAAGACCTTTACATATGCTGTCTACAAGAGACTCATTTCAGATCAAAAGACAGGCTATAAAAAAGGGATGGAAAAAGGTATTTTATAAAAATGAAACAGACAGAAGTTGGGGTAGCAATACTTATACCGCACAAAATAGACTTTTAAATAAAGGCTGTATAACAAGGGACAAAGAAGGACCCAGCAATTCCACTTCTGGTTATTTATCTGAAGAAACACAAAACACTAAATCAATAAAACAAATGTATCCATATGTTCATTGTAGCATTATTTACAATAGCCAAGATATGGAAGCAACCTAAGTAGATGAATGAATAAAGAAGGAATGGTACATTTATACAATGGAATGTAACTCAGTTATAAAAAAGAATGAAATCTTTCCATCTGCAACAACATGGATGGACCAAAAGGGTATTGTCTTGAATGCAATAAATCAGAGAAAGACAAATGCCATATGATTTCACTTGTATGAGAAATCTAAAAAGACAAACTAAATGAACAAGCAGAACAGAAACAGACTCATAGAGATACAGAGAACATATTGATGGTTGCCAGATGGGAGGGGGTTGTGAGACTGGGTGGAAAGGTGAAGGGAGTAAGGAGTAGAAATTGGTAGTTACAGAGCAGTCATGGTGATGTAGAGGACAGCACAAGGAATGCAGTCGGTAATATTGTAGCAGCTATGTATGGTGTCAGATGGGCACTAGATTTATTGGGGTGATCACTTTGGAAGTTACGTACTTTCTAATCACTGGGTTGTACTCCTGAAAGTAATATAATATTACATGTCAACTGTAATTGAAAAAAAAATTAAATTGAAAAAAGACCAACTTTATAGAGTTGTTACAAGGAATTGATGACCTAACTTAGGAATAAAACGCTGGTCAGTGTCTGGAAAGTAGTGGTTGCCCAGTAAAGGTTGGTTTGTTTCCTTCCTCTTTCTTTCTAACTGCATTTCATATTTATCAAGACGTATGGGGTCATGCATAAAGAGCAGAGGAGCACAAGAGGAATCCATAGAGATGATAAGGGCTGGAGTGGGTATGAGGCAGGCAGAGACTGGGTAGGAAGACTCAGCTTCTCTAGTCTCAGCCTCTCATGCTTCTCTATATATCATTTTCATCTTGTTTTGATTTTGAAACATGTAAATATATTAAGAATCAAAAATTAAATTAAAAATCTGTAATTTGGCTTAACTTGGGACCTATAAATGTTAGAGCTGCCCTAGTAAATGAGCCTACCTAAATTTTATGATAGTGGTTTTCCCCCGAAAGTGATTTTATTCCACTCTGTTCTTTTTTTAAATCTTCCTTGGAATTAATTGATTCCTTGATTTGAACACATAATAGGTATCCAAATTGCTTTGTTTATACAAATAACTCCTATGGATAATAATGATTCTTCAGCTAGTGGTTAGTTTTTATAACTGAAACTTAGTTTCCGAGAGCTTGTTATAGCTGGTTTTCATATACTTTTCCATATACTATTGTTTCAATCCAGTAGCATTATTTGTACAAGTACATTTATTCTGTAGTGGACAAAAAACTATTTACCAATGCTGTATCCAATTAAATAATGCCATACTTAATCATTAAAAGAATAGTTTAGAAAGTTACCAACACATTTCAATGGCTTCCACAGAGAATTAACTCCTAGCCTTCTAATAGGAGGTGTGTGGCCCTCTGGGGCCTGGTCCCTTCCTTCTACCCTTTTCATCTCCTGGAGCCCTTGATTGTCACTGCCACTTGCAGATCTCAGTGTTTCCACATGGCTTCTTACCTCAGTGTTTGTCACTTAGTACATGCTTCGTAAATATTTCATAAATCGATGAATCAATGACCAATAAACATTCTGGTATTGATTTAATTTTCCAGAATGCTGTTTCTATTAGAGAGGAACTAGATAGGCTAATTTAATTGACATACTTACACCCTATTGTTGTTAGTAATTATCTGTAACTTTCTAAATCATTAAAGTGGCTTTTTATGAACCAGCTCTCTTGGGTTTAGTTAATATGAATCAAACCACCTATAGGTAATTTGGTAAAAACAAGTTTCAAGACCCATTGAGCTTACGGCTTGCAAACATTCTAGAGGAAAGCACTTGGGATGCACAGACGACTTCTCTGCCTCCATTCACATGACTCTAGCAGAGCTCCTGGGGCTACTCTGTGTCCCCAGTTCATCCTGAGGAGCAATAACCACCCAGAACCCTGCCTTCACTGTTTTTCTGAAAGGCCTCATGGATCAGACTCTGTTAGAATAATTTCAAGGCTCTTTATCAGTTGGTTGTAATTTACTCTTTTTGAACCATTTCCCCAGGTCAGTCAGCACTGCGGAAACATACACTCTATTCATTTCTGCCCTCAAATCTTAAACCATATTCTTCCCATTAAAAAAAATCCCTTAGGTTTGTTTGTTTTTAAAGTGACTTGTTTTGTTTATGCCAATTAAAATTTTATATGTAATAAAAAGCTTAAATAAAACTCAGGTCTTTCCCATAATCTTTCTTGGCACCTGCTGTTTATATAATAACATCTAATACTTCTCTATGTGACCTAGTTGCTTCTCAGATGCATTTTATTTATACACCTTGTCTCTTTAACTAGAAGGAATGTTCTCCTGAGACACAGTTTGGGCTTGCTCCTTCTTTATCATTTCTCATAACGCCCACCACAGAGCTGAGTGGGCTGAATAAGTGATCTAAGGCAGGGGTGTCAAACTCATTTTCACCGGGGGCCACATCAGCTTCACGGTTGCCTTCAAAGGGCCAAACTAATTTTAGGACTGTACAAATGTAACTACTCCTTAACTGTTAAGGAGTTGAAATTACATTCAGCCCTTTGAAGGCAACCACAAGGCTGATGTGGCCCCCAGTGAAAATGAGTTTGATACCCCTGACTAAGGGTATGAATCAAATGGAATCTCCAGAAAGCATTTCAAATTGGGACAGAACGAATAGAACTAATATGTAATGACTGCCGTGATAGGTGTTCATTCTCTGTTATCTAACGTAATCTTCACAAAATGCTGCCAAGTATGTCGTAATTAGCTCTACCTTTGAGAGATGAAGCGACAGATGTTCACAAATACTGAGTGGCTTACCGAAGCTCGCACTGCTCGTGGGTGGCAGCACTGGACTTTGAAAACACATCTGCTCGATGTCAAAGGTTTTTTTCCTTTCACTCAGCGTTTCACTGGTAGTGAACAGTGGGCACAATCTTTGAGACTGAAGAATGTAGAAAGTTAGTGTCCATTCTTAGTGGGTAATTTGGTTTTAAAAATGTAGTTTTGCCTATAAAATAGCATTTTTATCTTTCTTTTAAATTAAAATTACATAAGGGACAGCTTCTATTTATCAGATAAAATATGTAAACAACCAGGTGTCATTAGGGAAATAAAGTTAACAGAGAATCAAAACCTCACCCATCTTGGTTAACTAACAAAAAAAACCCAAGTTTAGAGAAACTTCACGCTCCCCAATGTCTTTGAGAGGCAGCAAGAATATTGAATTATATTTTCTGCTGCTGTCAAAAAGGTCTTTTAAAGACCCGGTCTTTTTCTTTCTTTCTCTCTAGTTTAACTTTAGAAGACAAACTAAATAGTAGTACAAGTTTCATTTATAGTACTTTCCAAAATAAAACCTAGGCCCAGTATACCAAGAAGGCAAAATGGCAAAAAAAATTTTTTTTTTTTCTGGAAACCCAGATCCTCTTTCCATCTCTAAACCTCAGCCACATTACCCACTGTCCCAGCTCCTGGGCCCCCACCTATGTTGGAACCTGGGTATGTGTTTGTTTCATCTATTTTTTCTCTGTTGACTTTTTTACTTTCCCTTATGGTTCTCACTGAATGGGAGACACTGATGCCCTGTAGTGGGCATGCTGGGCGAAGGCAGACTGTCTCCAGAAGCTGCCTGACCCAGGCAGGATGGTGGATGGGGTGTCGCCTGTCTCACAGCAGGGCAGCTCCCCCTTTTGTGAGATTACTACAGAAAAATACAGTTTATTGACATCTTGTTTCCAGTTGTTCCCACCGCCTTTCCTTCCGCTGAGATCTGGAAACTCACATGATAAGTCATAGCCCTGGAAGTTTTCTGGCTGACAGATATCATCACTCTAAAGCTGGATAAGAAGAGGAAGGGAAAGGAAGAGGGGGAGGGAAGGGGCTTTTTTGAGGAGGTTGATGCTTTCCTGACAGAGAAAACCCATTTCCCTTAATTCTAACCTCGGGCTTGTTTTAATTTTGTTATTAATTTGAAATAGCTAATCAGTTGCCCCAGGCATATACACGTTGATAAGACTGCAAAATACCTGCCCTTTTCTAATCAACCCCAAAGTGATAATGATTTATATGTATAATGTTCACTTAGCCTGCAAAGCCCAGGCACTTTCTACAGGATGAAGTAGTACTGAGCTTGTTCAATAGGGCTGTCTAATTCATTCTAATGGGGGAGAGAACTGTGGAGGGTTACAACATTTTCATGATTGAACAAGAGGGCAAGAGAGTGGATACACACTTTTTTTTTTCAAAAACACATACTCTAGGAAGAGATTTCACAAAGCTTATTTCCGCATTTATTTGGACAAGTGTCATTTTGTTGTGAATGTTTGCCATCCTCAATGGGGAACTAGAGGAAATATCCTAGGAGCCCCCAAAGAGAAGTAAGGTTTACATAGCATGAGCTTTCATTGCTGCTCTGATACCAAATATTTACTGGGAAGCAGGATGGCTTTCTTCATTTAAATGAGAATTATTTGGTTTGGCTTAATGAAGCAAGAATTAACTGTTAGATGTACCACTTAACCCACTGCTGTGATGTATCTGTCTTTATTAAGGAAACCTAATATATGCTTGGCAGGTCACAGCAACACTGCCCATTTAAGGAAATTGGTGAGAAAGAAGACCATGGATTCTATTTGAAATGACAGCAGGGATTTGAGCAGAATGCAATAGGCTCCTCTGAAATGTTACCACTGTCCCAATTAGAGTTTGCGTCTTGTCTTCTACCCAAACAGCCTATCGGCTATTCCCTGACCTTGCAAAGCAATACCTTGACCCCCTCTTAAGTCCCACTCCAAGGGTTCCATTTCTATACTGGGGTGCTCTCTCCAGGGAAAGCACAGCTCCAGCATCATTAAGTGCCAAACCCAGCGTAGCAACTTCCCTTGGAGTTCTGCCATTCGAGTCAACTGCAGTGATGAGCCAATGGAGATTATGAAATATCTGGGGAAACATCATGATCCTAGGGGACATGGTGGCAAACAGGTTGGTTTACAGTTAGTTGAATCTGACTCATCTCTTCTCAAAGCCTTTCTCAAACTGAGATGTATTCAATATCATAATTAGAAAATACTTAACATTCAAATGAATAGATTTCTGAGGCAAAATATTTTTATTATTCGGGCCAATATAGTATTAGACACAGGGAGCCATGAAAAAAGAGTGAGGGAAACGAGAAGTAATTGAAGATTAGTTTTTTGAATAGAAGTTCTACTTGATATGCTACTTTACAGTAATGCTATTTTATTTCAGTGCCTGCCTCGCAAATATCTCAATACACTTTACCAAAAATATCCTTTTATTGTCTTGGTTTCTAAATTTTGTAACTTGAGAAACAGCCTTTTCCCAGTAATGAAAGAATCATAATTTTGGTAGAATAATTATTTTGTCCTGTTATATGGATCCTTATTGCTGTTTACTAACCTAATGTTTCAAGAGAGAAAAAGCCCTATATTCCATAGAATGCATAGGAACATGAGCACCTTCAGGGTACATTCTCTTTACAGATTTTTTTTTTTCAATTCAGTATTGGAAACGTGGAAAAAGAAGCAGAGGAATATTGAATTCCCTTGTATTGCATGTCACTAAGGTAGCCGGTTTACAAAGTGAATCAGTTGGACCTCAGATCAAAGACTTGCCAAAGACTATTTGGATAGTTATAGATTGAGCAATTACTTGGTGAAGATGTGTCTGCAGAATACATAGATACTTTAGGGAGAAGTATGAATAATTCATATCCCCACCCCCCTCCACAGTCAATTCTGAACAAATCCTTGTATGAGTTCGTAAAGGAGCTATGTTCCTTAAAAATGCCCTGTAATTCTTCTGGCCCAGTGCTTCTCCCTCCTTGTTATCATAGCTGTATTCTGACTGAGGTAATTCCATCCTGCTGTGCCTGTTACCTATCAACATGCATGTCACAGTTCATTTCTCCCACCGGAGATGGCTTCTGGAGACAAGTGATGCACAGATATCTGGATCGTCACACACACTACAAACCCATTGGGTTTTACAAATGCTCCACACTTATCGTTACTAGTTTTAAGGGGTAGGAATGTGTAGGAGACTGTCAATCAAAAATGGAGCTTAACATTTACTGTGACTTTTGATACTGAAACACGATTCCTTTTTTCCCTCTGCTGTAAGTCAGAAATGGAGTGAAACAAGTTAATTAAAACACTGGTGGCTTAATACTTTTCAGTCCCTGGCAGTTACCAGGCAGCCCTTCTCTTGAACAGTCTTTGTTATGGTGAAGCTCATCTGGAGCCAACAGAAAGATTCTTTAAAAAACAAAGTAATTTCTTCTAAGCTATTTCTGCTCTTGCTTTCTCTCTTTTAAGATCTGAAGGCGACAGTTTCGTGGTCCATGATATCATGAAGTGTGGCACACCATCATATTTTTAAAGCACCTTTCAGTAGGCATCAGCTTATCTCTATCTATGTGCAGAAATTGAACTTTCTGTCCACCAGCAGTCCGCTAAGTCCTGAGGAATAAATAACAACGAAGTCCTTCATAGGTTTCTTTTAGGTTATTTTTGGTCCTTGATGTCTTACATATGGAAACATGTGGGAAGAGATTTATTTATATGTTGACCTGTTTGCTCTATGTGGAATTATTTGAAGAATTATTTTAAAGCTAAAATATTTTACTATGCAAGTGGGAATGCAACCATGGGATGCTCCTCTTCCAGAAGTTGCTAACTCCGTGACCCACAGGCCACATCCAACCTGCAGACATGCTTTTTTGTGGTCTCTCTGTTGTTTTATTAATTGACTTAGGAGACATTTTATGTGAACTGGAAATTTCACATAGAAATAGATTTTGAAATTTTAAAAAATCTGTTCGTATTGGGAATGCACTGCCCCTAGGTAGGAGCTAAGTGGCAACTGCTCCCTTTAGGTAGGGCTCAGGCAATCCAGTAGACGGGGGGATGGAGATTCTTTTATATGAGCCATAAATCCTTTAGTTGCCCCTTCAGATTGGGCACAGGTCCTCCAGTTGCCTCCTTTAGATAGGCATGGGCCCTCTAGTTTGCCACAGTTCTCCACAAACCACAAATCAAATCCCACGGTAGGTTCATCAAAGACATCTGCATTTGTGGTAACTGCTCATAACAAAGAACTTTTGGTGTCATAATCTTTATTTGTCATAACAAGAGAGAAACTATGATAAATGCTTTTTTTGAGTTCCTTAAGTAACTTCCTTTCCAAGAAGATGAACCACCAGCCTTTAATCACCTATCATGTGCCAGACACCTTTTTTACTCCATCTCATGTGATCACAACTCCATCAAGTAGGTGTTTTACGGACAAGGAAAGTGAAGCTCAGAGAGACTAACTTGCCTATGATCACACAGCAAAATTAAATTGCATTTCTACACCTGCCTGGTCCTAAAGTCCTGACTCGTCTACTAATCGTTCTGAAGACTTCAATGACTCCATACAAACTCTCATTCCTCTTACCACATCCCTGTCTACAGTAAGGAGTTGAGTCACAGAGGTGGAAGAGGAAAAGGGAAATTTTTAACTTTTTTCTCCATCCCTACATCATCATTTCCTTCTTAGAACTACAATAACATTACCTATTCTGGGTTTTTTTGTAATCCCTCGAGACAAGCTATAAAACTTAACCAATGCGTGGCTGCCATAGGCTGCTAGAAGGTTGGCATCCACATGACTTTTATTTTTCCTTTGACATGTATTCCCACCCTTCAATTGCTGCACAGCTGTATGGAGCTCAATTTGCAATAAAAGTGGTTGAGTGCAAACTGTACATACATAATGGCCCTTGATTTTCCCCTAGGCTTTGAAAATCTCTCTTAATTATCTGCCTGTAGACTTGGAATTTCTTAGCCAAGTATGTCTTCATTTACTGAAGTGTCTCCAGAGAACCTCTCTTAGAGGAGTTTCTTACAAAGTAGAAACTGTCCCTGAGCCCTCATGGCGAGGCAGGTCAGTTGACTTAAAAGCTGACTTCCGTGAAGAAGTCACTTAAGAACAGGCACTCTGTCCCCACTCTTGAGAAAAGTTGTAAAAATGGGAGTAAGAAAGGCAAAGAAGAGCACTATATGGGCCAGAGCTGGGGGAAATAACAATTTAGGTGAGCTGATTCTCTGCCTGGAGGAGGAGGTCTTCCTTGGGCTCTGTATAGCTCCAGATCCCTGCTTGCCCCAGCACACCTATGCAGCCTTCCCAATACCTGCATCCATAGTCTTTCACCTGTTCCACCACCTATCCAAGTCATCTCTGAGCAACTAGTAAAATGATGCCTGTCCAGTCATCTCTATCTCCTCACCTGCTTTACTCTTTCCTTTTCACACTTACCACTGCCACATTATGTTACATGTTCAATTTGTCAACACACTGTGTCTCTCTCACCTAAATGTAAGCTCTCTGAGAACAAGGACCTGGTGTGCTTTGATCTCTGCTATAACCCTAGCACCTTGTGCATGGCACATTGCAAGGAACTCAATAAATATGTTATTGAATTTCCACTATTAGTTAGGATCTACCTAATAAGACATGATTTCCATCTTCAAGGCATTCATAGATTCTTCTGAGATTCAGGTATAAACATAAATGCAACTCATACTAGGAGAACTTGACTTGTATTCATGACTTTAGCAAAAGTGATTTAATTGATTAGCTGTTGGACTCCTGGGTGTGATGGTGAATTTTATTCATCAACTTGCCTGGGCCGCAGAGTAGACAGATATTTGCTTAAACATTATCCTGTATGTGTCTGAGAGGGTATTTCTGGATGGGATTACCATTTGAATCCCTGGACTGAGTAAACTGTGCTCCCTAATGTGGGTGGGCCTCATCCAATCTATCAAATACCTGAACAGAACAAAAAGGCTGACACCATACCACCACTACCACAGCACCCTCCCCACCCCTCTGAAGTTAAGAGGGAACTCCTTCTGCCTGACAGTTTTGACATTGGTCTTTTCCACTCCTCAGACTCAGACTGAAACATCAGTTCTTCTTGGGTCTCACGTCTGCCATCTTTCTGACAGGAGCTTCACCATTAGCTCTAGGGCCTCCCGATTTCAAGTGGAACTACACATTGGCTCTCCTGAGTCTCTAGTTTGACAACTGTAGACCTTGGGACTTCTCAGACTTGAGCCAGTTCCTCAGAATAACATATACACATGTTATTATGAACCAAGGGGAGCTTATATATATACACACATATACATACATATAATATATATAGATTATATATAACCACATGTAATGTAATATATAAATGATATGTAATGCTATATAACATCTATATATAAAATATATAGTTATAAAACCTCCTATTGGTTCTGTTTCTCTAGAAAGCCCTAATACAGTGTGCTAGTCACACAAACTTTTGAAAATGTCATGTTCTTTTCTTCCCACCTCTCCTAGAAGCAGATGCCGAATGAAATAAAATGTGCCAGAGGTTTACTGAGGGAAGTGCCTGTGAAGGTAAGGGATGAAGTGGGGAGGCGCAGGAGTGGGCAGGGGGAGCCTTCAGCTCATGAGGCAAGCCTAAGATCTATAAAAGCAAAGAGGGAAGGAAAGGTTGAGTAGGAAGTGTTCAGACCACGGCACAGTTCTGAGAAAGTTTTGGCCATCCTGATGGAGAGTCCCCAAGCCACAAGTTCCCATCTGAGGAATCCCCCTTGAGGCAGGGATGGCCCAGCTCTAGAACCCCAGTGTGCTCAGTCACTGGCTGGGAATTGCCCTGGGGAAGTGCGCTGTCAGAGTGAATGCTGTAGTAGATCCAAAGCACAGCGGCTGGAGGCTATGAGTCAACTGCAGTGCACAACAGATTCTCCGAGCAGGGTGTCTTCATGACCTATCCTTCTAGAATGCCCTTCTAGAGGCTGAGGGTAGTAATCACAGAGTCTGTGTGGGAAGGACAATATGGTTTTAAGGTAGGGTCCTGGGGACTTACCTTAGAGCACATGGTCTTACTTAGATTGCATATTTATCAAAGGCAATCTTGGAGTCATCTCTGCCCAAGAGCTGGAATGGGCTGAAGAAGGATGGCAGTGGGAATCTAGGATAAGGGGTTATGGAAGCTGGACTATCTGTCAATTTTGCCAAAACCAGCAGCATGAGAACAGGAAGCACCTGCCATCCCAAGTGATAGGAGGGGGACCTCATTTTGAAACCAATAATACATCAATCCATGGACCAGCTTTGGTACCCACACTCTACTTGACAGACCTTGGCTGAGACTTTAAGAATCTGGATATATTTCAGTAGAGCAGGGAGGGATATGGCAGAGATGAGTTTTCCTTAGTTGGAACAGAAAATCTCCCGCAAGTGGGCAGAAAAAGATAGTAGGCCACCTGTTCTTCTGGCAAACCAAATAGTGCTTGTTTTGTTAAATGATTATAAACCAGGTTCTTTCTTTTATTTCTCCTTTAGGATCAAAATTTATTAGCAACCTGGAAGATTTATGTGGGCTGGGCTTCCCCTGTAAACATTTCACTTTAGTGTATTTTCCCATCTCTGCAAATTAAGAGAACTGCCACTTAAAGCTTCTTAAAAAAAAACCCTTGTCAATTAATTTTGATGGAATCAGTGATAAAACATTAGTGCTAGGCAGGGACTGGAGATCCTTTACTATTACATAGAAGGAAATAGAAGTGATTGCTCAAGGTTACCTGGCTGACTAGTGGCAAAAGACAGGCTGGAACCCCAAGCTTTAGTGTTTAGGCCGTAGCTCTGCCCATCAGGGAAGCCTACCTTTCTTTCCTGATTATATCCTGCTTTTTTGTTAACTCCCTCAACTTAAACACATACTTGGTTAGCCAGAGAATTTTTTAATAACCTCTTTTCTACAAAATCATTTTTTTCTTTGGCTATGAGTTTTGTGACCTAACTTAATTTTAGAAAAAAAAGCAAAAACCGAAAAACAGTGCTATACTTCAGGAGCCTGTACAAATGCCATGGCCTTGTAAACAATGGCAAACAGGCTTCACATAAACCCTGGGAGGGAAAAGGAGATGTCTGAATCACCCAGCTTTGTAACTCTACTCTACTCACGTGTAAGATCCTGGAAGCTGCTGGCCTATAGACTCTGAAAGTTATTTGAGCTGGAAGGAACCTTTATGATTATCTGTGAGGAAACAGAGCCCCAGAAAAAGCAAGTTAGAACTGGAACCCCCAACCTTCCGACTGTTAGCCAGATAATTGCCTACAACAAAATACTTTGAAGAATGCAAAGATGAGGCCTTTAATTTAAGACACACAAGGACAAATTCAGAAGTCATGTCAAAGTCAGAGCACATTGGCAATGACAACCACTGTTGCTCCCTGCCTAGGTGCCAGGCACTGTTCTAAGTGCTTTACGTGGACGGAGCACTTCTTTCACTGGGCTGAGTCAGCTTCACCAGCTATGCCCAGCATCAACCCCGAAGTCTCAGTGGCTTACAACACAGGATTACTTCTCGCGTGCTGTATGTTGTTGGTTGTAATGGCTGAGGTGCTGCTCCACATGGCTTCCCAGGGCAGGATCTGGAATGAATGGGAAGGCTCTGTTTGAAATGGGCCGTTCTTGTAGCAGAAGGAAATGGGCGTGATGGCCCCGAAAGCCTCTGCACACCTCCATGAGCCACTTCCACTCACATTCCACAGGGTAAAGCCAGTCATCTGGCCGAGCCCGTGCCAATGAGAGGAGCACAGTGAGTCAGATGACAATGGGTGTGTGTGTGTGTGTGTGTATACACTTTTTAAAGAATATATATATACTTTGAAAAATATATATACATATATATTCTTTTTTAAACATGAAAGGTAACAAAATGTTTGAAGCAATATTGGAATGTACCACACTAGAAATCACCACTTCATATTAGCTTTTTAAATCTTTACAAAAACAAAACAAAACTATGAGGTAGATAAAAATATCATTTGCTGTCCAAAGTTTGTACAGTTGAGAGACAGACCTGGTATTTGAACCCAAGCAGTGTGGCCCAAGGGTCCACACTTAAGTAATAGGGCATAATCAATAAGTCACTTTTCATATCATGGTGTCTTTATTCTGATAATCCTCTGACACAGTTCACCTCTCTCCCTCTCCCTCAGTCAACGTGTATAGTCTGCCTAATGCCTAACGCCGAGACTTCAGCCATCTGCTCCTTTTACCTGCATTGCCACATTCACTTATTTACTCAGAGTCTAACCACTATGCTGTACACTTGAAACTAATATAAAATATTACTGAATGTAAACTATAACTGAAAAAAATTAAAATATATTTAAAAATTAAATTAAAAATGGTATAAATGTTATTACATTTAAAAAAACGACACATGGCATCTGTGAACAGGACAATACAAAGCAGTAGGCAGAGAGCGGTTACACAGACAAGCAGAAGTGAAGACAGCCCTGCTCTCAGAAACCCAGCCAGAGCAGGTGTAACTAAAGTGCATGGAATAAACTGGCACATTCTAAACACATGTGAACCTATCGTTAGAGTGCTATGGAGAAAAATGAGAGATTTCTTCTGAGGAGGAAGGCTTAGAACAGGGTGGGAGAGGTGGGGGTGAAGACGGACATAGCGGAGAAGGAACGGGACTCATGAAGACAGGGCCTGAGGGGACGAGGTGGGGCTGCAGAGCCACCAGTTCATGGCACACGCACTTTCAGCAGGCCCAGAGGGCGTATGCCCTGTCTCAGCAATGCGTACACTGGCAAGAGTCAAGAGGTCCTTTGTCACTCTACTTTCAACTGATGTTCTAATGCTGGGTCACAGTGCCTACAGTGACTGGGAATGAGTATTTTTATGACTCCTGTGATTATCTTTGAATAGCACAATTATATTATATTGTGTTTAAGAAACATTAAAAACATCAAATTGATCAACATTATCTTCTAAAATATATCAAATGTTTTAAAATTCTGGTTTTGACTTTTCTTCATTTTTAAAAAATACCCCAGCAGCTTCAAAAAGTGAATGATTCCATGTCTTTCAATGCCCAGCAGGCCCTGCAGTAAAACACGGTGGAAAAAAACAACAATAATTTTGGCTGGCAAAATTGTTTTCATTCATTTCCTCCTTTAACCCACAAATATTTAATGAGCACTTACGACAAACAAGACATTGTTCTAGGTGTTAGGGGTGCAGGAGTGAACAAGAGGCACAAATCCTGGCCCCGTGGGTTCTTCATTCTGCTGAGTGTGCAAAGAGAAGTAGTGGGAACCAGAAAGCCAACTTGCACATTTGCAGAGGAAGTAAACCTTTATTGTCAAGCTGACTAGTATAATTTTTCTTCTGCATAATGTGGGGAGTCATTGAAGGGCTTCTGCAGGAAAAACATGTGAGAGCTAGGCTTTGGGGGGTTACTCGGGTGGCGTTGTGTGTGTATGTGTGTGTGGGGGGGGTGAACTAGAAAGGAACTTGAGTAGAAGAAAGGACATCCTAAAAGCATCCAATGTGTGGCAGATGGAAACGCAGTCCTGAACCGGAGTGAATGCAAAGTGAATGCAAAGCACAGACAAGATGTGAAAGATTCCCAGCAGGTGGAACAGTAGGAGAGGAATTCCTGATCATGTGGATGGGAGACCAAAGCAGAAGAATCAAAGTTCCTGCAGTTTGCAGCCTGCTCTTTGGCAGGGCAAGGGGGCTTAGCCCAGAAGTGTAGGGTGGACTTTGGCATCAGAGGACCCTGGCTTAGAGTCCAGTCTGTCACTTACCAGCTGCGGAGCTTTTGGTAAGCTGCTTAACCTTTCTGAGCTTTGATTGCCCAATCTGTAAAAATGAAATATAGCTCATAACTTGCAGGATTAAATAAGAAAAATATTATGCACAGGACATAGATTAAGCTTTCAATAGCTTTTGTTATAATTATTACAGTTCCATGGAAGATGAACTGGCTTGGGGCATGAGTTTGAAGTAAGTGTAAGACATCCAAAGAGAGGTGTTGAGTGGATAGTCACTAAGGTGGTCACCTCGGATGAGCCTGCAGAGCAATTAATAATAACAATGTGTTAACATTTATGTTAGAGCACCTACTATGTTAAACATTGATGAGCTTCACTTCACTTAGTCCTCACAGCGAGTCTGTAAGGAAGATATGGTAGTCACCATGGTTTTATAAATGAAGAAACTGTTATTTAGTTAGTTTAGACCAGCCTATGTAGCTGAGGAAAGGCAGGATTTGAATTCAGGCCCCCTTGGCTCCAAACCCATAGTCTTTTCTTCTTCTTCAGTTACACTTTACTTCCAATAGTATTTTGTATTGGTTTCAGGTGTACAGCATAGTGGTTGCATAAGCATATATTTGCAAGTGTTTCCCCGATATTTCAGTACCTACCTGGCCCCATACACGGTTACTACAGTATTATCGACTATGCTCCCTACGCTGTGCTTTACGTCCCCATGACTATTTTATAACTACCTGTTTGTTACACCACATCCACCCAGTCCCCCAGCCTCCCTCCCCTTCAGCAACCCCCAGCCTGTTCTTTGTGTCTGAGTCTATTTCAATTTTGTTTATTTATTTATTTTCTTCTATAGATTCCACATATAAGTGAAATCATATGGTATTTGTCTTTCTCTGGCTGACTTATTTCACTGAGCATAATAGCTTCTAGGTCCATCCAGCTTCTGCAAATGGTAAGATATCATTCTTTTTTATGACCAAGTAATATTCCATTTGATATTGTAAATATGTGCCACTATTTTTTTATCCAATCGTCTATTGATCGGCACTTGGGCTGCTTCCGTATCTTGACTATTGTAAATAATGCTGCAATGAACATAGGGGTGCTTACATTCTTTCAAACTAGGGTTTTGTGTTTCCTTGGGTAAATACCCAGAAGTAGAATCACTGGGTCACAAGGCAGTTCCATTTTTTTTTTGAGGGAACTCCATACTGTTTTCATAGCCAAAGACCTTACTCTTAAATGTTCAAGGTTTGTATTAGCATTTCTGGAGGTGGCCTTTATACTCATGCACTGGACAACAACGTTTTATCAGCAACAGACCCCCCCGAACAGATGGCGGTGGGCCCATAAGATCATGATGAACCTAAAAATTCCTATCCCCTAGTGATGTATCCATCTTGCAATGGTAGCAAATCACATTGCTCATGGGTTTGCGGTGTTGCTGGTGCAAACCTACTGCGACGCCAGCCACATAAAGTATAGCGCATACACTTATGCACAGTACATAATACCTGATAATAACAAGTGACTATGTTATTGATTTCTGCACCTACTATACTATACTTTTTATCATTATTTTAGTCACTCTTTCTACTTATATGAAAAAAAGTTTGCTTTAAAACAGTGTGTTGTGTGATGCTAGCCGCAGCCTCATACCTTTCGTATATACTGTGTCTCTCGATAGCATCATTTTCTCTTATAATTGAATTACTCTCATGTTTCGTACAGTAACACGCTGTACAGGCTGGTAACCTGAGAGTAACATGCTATACCATGTAGCCTAGGTGTGTAGTAGGCTGTCCATCTAGGTTTGTGTAAGTGCAATCCGGTGTTTGAATGACAATGAAATCTCCTAACAATGCATTTCTCAGAACACATCCCCACCATTGAATAGTGAATGACTGTAATTTAGTTTAAGAAGTGTAACTCCCCCTGCCCATCCACACTCAGACACAGCCCCCCCCCCCCCCCCCCCCCCCCCCCCCCCCCCCCCCCCCCCCCCCCCCCCCCCCCCCCCCACTGTGTGGCGGGCCCTCATTCTATTCTCCTGCTTTGTGTAGGAAGGAATGAGTTCAGTCTGAAGGGAACCACCCTGCCCATTTGAGCAGCAACGTTTTGTGGATTAGAGCATACTTCGTGGCTCCACTCAGACACCAGTCAGCCTAGTTACCATCACAGACTGCTCACTGTCCTCCCAGTTTACTGTCCCTCTCTCTGGTAATTTTGACCGAATTCCCTGGGCTGGAAGGATGCTAATGTGATGGAAACACAAAACCCAGGAGGTAAGACCCAGGGTCAATTTGGGCCTCCACCTTTCACCACCTGTGTGATTTGGGGAAGTCCCTTATCCTTTTTGAGTCTCTTTCTCTCTCTCTCTCTTTTTGTTATTTGCAAATCAGAGATAATACCCACAGGCTCAGATCAAACAACAAGGAAATAAGGTGTATGCAAAAGGAATCACTATGTAAATAGCAGTTCTCTGTGAGGACTCTGCCCTAACAGCGGGCCGACTGGAGGAGAGGCAGAAATATGGGTGCCTAGTTCCCAGAGATTGTCCAGGTCTTGAGCCACAGAATGCTCCTCACAGAAACATCTAGCCTGACTTTTATTAGACTGACTGCCTTGACCTTATGTAAAAACTATCTTAACTCTTCTTTTGTTTCCCAAGTGCAGCTATATTGAGTCATTTTTCACTCAAGAAAAAAGTGTCACATTCACAGTTCTGCCCCTTCTGTTTTGACATTAATTTTAGCATTACCTATGCAGAGTACAGGTTTCTGATTCAAAACAAGCCCTACTTAGAATAGAGTGGAGGCAGCTCTCTGACTCACTGTAACAGTTTAATATCAAGCAGGTTAATAGCTTTGCCATTTCTCAATGAACAGAATCTGGCGACGAAGCCTGCTGTAGTGTTCTTTCCTAATACTTTTCTGTGTGAGGACCGGAAAATTGGCTTTCAGAAATCCATGGTACAAAGATAACATTCACCAGCTTATATGTGGGGAAAAATTTGATATTATCAAAGGAAAACACGATGCAAGTTGTTCTGTGTTTAAGTCAGGGGAGCTTGACTTTGCTTCTTATTCTAAGTCAATCTCTTTAAAATACGAACTCATCCCAATGAGTAAAGACTTGCCTTTTTATGAACATTCACTTCTCACTTACACTGTCTTGCAAGCAGACATGTTCTTGTTTTTCTTTTCTCTTTCTTTCCTTTACAATCTGGCCTGTCTAAGGAGACACCAAAATGCCAGAGCAGTCGAGCGAATAATCGGCATTTACTCTGAGCTCCGCCACATTTTCTAACCAGAAGGACAGCCGAGCTGAATGAGTGGGGGTCTCTCTGTGCATGTGGCTTTGTGCGGCAGGCCTGCCAAGCATTACTATTCCAGCCCTTAAACCTGTGCCAGACTGTTAATGTCTTAATGCTTATTCAAGTGTCAGGGAGTGCTGGCAGATGTCAGAGGGAATGGGAGGCTGTCAATAAGGAAATTACTTACATTCACGGGGTGGTTGCAGTAGTCTGTCAGGTAACGTTTGAGAGGATGTCAAGCTGAAAGAAGCAGAGAAAAAAAAGAAGGTGGCAGCAAACATTGTTGGGGGAGGGTCCCTTTTTAAAAAATAAATTGTTTAGAGAGATTTTATTTTCCTTTTATTTCTAGAGAGCTAAGCTCCAGAAACAGCAGTCATCAGTCAAGAAATAAACAAAAAGTGGTTTCCTATTTCTGGAGACCTCAACCATAAGAGCTGTGTGACTGGGGCCGATTGTTTTTGACACAGGACAGATCATTCCAATTTTTTCCTGCAAAGGCAACAGGAGTCAGTTCCCTGGTCATCAGGAAACACGTAGTTCATTCAACAACCACTTACTCGCTACCTACTCCAGGCTAGGCATGGTAAATAACCCAGTGCCTACATGTACACAGGAAATATATCTTAAAACACATTCTTTAAATTCTAGGGAAGAAAAGGCATCCTCTTTTCTGTGTGGTTTTAAGATTAAGAATTTAAACAAAGTAGAATCCCACCCCTGTAACTCTAGCAGCACCTGCCTGCCCTCTTTGCCTGTGTAATGAGGACCTTGAAGAAGGGAGCTTCTGGAGAACGAGGCTTGGAGGTAATCTTGCCTTTAAGCAGCTTCTCTCAGTCCTGGATTTGTTGTGGTGATTCTATTTATTGCCTCCTTAAGCCTGTCAAGCTCTCTTTCTGCCTCCTTTCTTTACTGGTCTTTATACGCCCCTCCCTCCAGTCTGTGCATATGTGTGTGCTTGGAAGAGGAGGGGGCAGAAATACTCCTCTGTCAGTGGTCAGTACTCAGATACAATGGCCTAATTACAAGGGGAGAAATGCACATGTAACTACAAAACCTACCTTTTTAATAAAACGTGAGCCCCCCCCCCAACCCTTGGAATCACCCTGGAAACATGAGACACCTCTAGTGTTTACCCGTGATGATGAGAAAACCACCATTGCATTTAAAGGGAACATGGCAATTCCATTTGTAGTTAATGGTGGCTTTTTAGGTCTGTCTACACTTAATGTCCCATATCTCCTGTTGTAAGCTGGCTCCCTTTAATATTTTAGAATTTCTCCCAGAAGGAATAGAAAGAAAGGAAGTTAGACACATTTGTTAGTTCCTTTTAGACTACTTAGGGAAAAGCAAATATTTTACTGATGGAGATGCCAGGGCTAAAGGTGCCCAGAAATGACAGGAATCAAGGACAGGGAACTTTTTTTTCCAGAGTACCAGAGTCAAGGAAAGTCCTGAAAGGTGCCGTTGCAAGGATTGGACCCCATGGGGACAAAACCAGCTGGGTTAAATGGGGGGTGAAAGCTGAAGTCCAGACTAGGCCTGGACAAAGATTCCTGTGGGCCCCCTCCCCACTGCCTTCCTGTCCTCCACAGCTCCTCCCCTGGTCCCCCACTCCTACCATAAAGCAGTGTGGAGTCAGCATTCTGGATAAGAATGGGCTCTGTGCCCATTAGCACAGCCCCCCAGGAGCACCTCGCCCCCCTGCTGGTCTAGCTGTGTACTCATGGATTTCCATGGCACATACCTCCATCTAAGTTAACACTAGTCACTGACGAGGATCCCAGCCTTTTCAAGGGCCCTCTAGATCTTTGAAGTGCTCTCCCCAAGGAGACATGAGCAAATTTCTGTCTGAAAAATATGGCATTACTTAACCCAACCCCTGAGAGACTCTTCCAAGGACACCTCACATTTCAGGAACTAAGAGTAAATAAATATCTACCAACTCACGCTTTTCTTCTTTTCCTTGCTAAGTTGGAGCAGAGAGCAGTTAGGGGAAGCCCCCTGTGACACCTGTATCAGCTTGGAAACCTCTTTCCCCTCTAGCACTCCCCGTCCTCTCCCCTCATGCCCACGGCCCTTACTCATCCAAGGACAGTCAGTCTAACCCTTTCTTCTGCATACTGCAAGGTTAAGCTCTGGACAAAAGAGTGTTTCCATCAGTCAATCCGGGACCAATGCTGAAAGAAACACTGAGAAACTCAGGAGAACATGATGTCAGCAGATATAAGCAATATCATGACAATACCTTCAGGGTGCCAGAAAAGCAGTAACAAAGCCTTAGGTTTCCTGTACGCATTTACTTTCCCTTTTGGTTACTTACAACATACTGCTCATTTTACTGTAGAACTCTAGTTTTAAAAAGTTATAACAAATACATAGCATTTAAAAAATACTTTCTTTTGCTCCCCTGTACTTTCTACTTTTGTGGTTGTTATAATTCTAAATCTTTGTTTTATCTTGTTCCCTAACTGGATACTGGTCAAGGAATAATGAGAAAAATAAAAATGACAAGACCAAAAGCTGTCATTAACTCAGTACTTACTAAGTGCTGGAATAACCTCTGCATCACCTCACCAGGACTTTGCAACAGGGGACTGAGGGTTAGAAATGTTAAATGACTCAAGATCTCTTGCTTTGTGATCCCAGCTCAAAGGGCATTTCCTCAGGAACTGCCTTCAACTAGGAATGAATGAATGAATGAATGAATATTCAAATGACTTAATAAGTAAGTGAGTTTTTATCTGCCCAACTGCATAATTTGAGAGTTTTAGTTTAGGCAGCGGATTGCTTTCTAAATGAGGTCCTAGGTGACAGACTATCCAAAGTGCCATACACTATGCAGCATTGATGAGTGCCACCTGAAATTCGTGGGTTTGAACTCCAGCTCTACCGTTCTTTAACTGTTTGACCTTGGACAACTTACTTGACCTCTCTGTGTCTCAGTTTCCTCATCTGCAAAATGGAGATAATAGAACTCAGTTCATAAAGTTATAAAAGATTCAATGAATGTATAACCTCTCAGAACACGACACTTGGAAAGTTCTATGTGTTAGATATTATCATATAGTCAGGGACTTAGAAGAGAAAAATAAAACATTCCAGGCTCATTTCATTCAAAGAATACTATGTGTTAGTGTTTATTCATCGACTGAAACCACCTGCTCTGCTCCTTCTTGGTAGATTTTACAGGTGTGAATCTTAGAGAAGGGGCCCTAGACTTTTCACTCTTACATAGAAAATTCACAACATTCGTCCCTTTTGAAAGTTTCACTAGTATTTCACCTACAAGTTCAGAAAGAAAATACAGTGAGGGTAAATAATTTTAAAATTTTGAACACATAAGTTTTTTAAAAAATATGTAGTAATCTCCTATAGGACCCACATCCTCTACAATCTTCATATATATATAATATTTTTATTGAAATGATTGGCTGACATGACAGTGGTTAATAAGATTATACAAGTTTCAGGTGTAATTGGGGAATGAGAAGAGTGATGAGGGGCCATACCCAGAGTTCCACAGTCCCAGATTTCACCATGACCCCGCCATCTATTAGCCATCTGGTCTTGCATAAGTCTGTTAACTACTTCTTGTCTGTTTCCTCAGCCAGAAAACAGAGATCCACTAATTAGATTGTGATGGTTAAATAAGATTACTTTCTAAAGGCTCTGGTAAGTCACCAATGCTTAGTAAAAGTTAGTTTTGTATTACCTCCCTCCCTTATTTTCCTTTTTATAACCATTTCAACCAGGGCTTCACCAATATATTACTATCGTTCTGTGCCTTCTCTGATCACTTCTTCAATGTTTTTTCAGCCTCCTAAGACCCAAGTCATCAAGTAGCTTTTTTCCTTCTCATTTTCCATGTGTTCTCAAGGCTCAAAATAATAAAAGTGGAGTAGGAGAAAAATAAGACATTCAGTCAGAACAACTTAAAGGGAATTTGTCTCCAGTTTTCTTCCAACTGGCTACTTGATTTTGAGCAACTTATTTAACCCATCTAGGTTTCCTTTAGCTCACCTGCAAAAATGAGACCAGTTCTTCATGAAAGATATCCTGGAATCCCTTTTTTTCTCCTTTGCCCTTTCTCTTTATATCTGTGTCATAATAGTGGCAATAATAGTATTATTTTCAATTTACACTTTCTAAAGCCTTACATATTCTTTGTATTACTTAGTGACCAGATCAAAACTTTGAGGTATTCCAGTTAGCCACTGTCACTCCATTTTCAGAGAAAAACGAGCTGAGAGAAGACATATATATGACTTGGTAAGTCACAAAAGCCCTAGAACACTGATTTATCCTGCTGTGGTCTGGTGGACTTTTACGACACACCTTCTGTGTGCATTGCACTGGCAAGGTGCTGGTGGCACAGCAAAGACTCCATGCTTTTTTGTAACAGAAAACACAAAAAAGTAAACTGATAACTGAAAGTATTAGATGCTAAGAGCCAAATGAATAACCCCAAATTCCTTTCGCTTTTATTGATTGATCTGTGAAGAAAGAATCTCTTCCTTTTCTTAGATGGAATTCTCCTATCATCTTGTCAGATAGCCCTGCCTCCTGTGGGCTCCACAGAGAGTCCATGGCAGAAAGAGGCTCCTTTTACTTTGGCCACGTGACTTCAGTTTGATGTAAGCACT
>VMDR010005695.1:0-49847 GCA_007922815.1 Macrotus californicus
ACAATCACCAGAGGGGAAGGGGGAGGGAACTGTGGGGGGAAGGGTTTCCAGGAAACACTCTAAAGGACACATGGACATAACCAAGGGGGAGGGTGGGAGCAGGGGAGGGAGGTGGGATTGGCTGGGGTCGGTGGGGGAGTGGTGGGGGAAAAAGCAGACAACTGTAATTGAACAACAATTAAGTAATTTAAAAAAAGAAAAACATAAATATAAATGATCTGTGTTATAAAGTTTCTTAACCAAACTTGGCTGCATCCTGTTTCACGTGGCTACGTCCTTACCCAATAATCCCCTCTGCTTTTATCTTCCTGAGGAAACAATAGAAGCTGATATCTGCTGAAGCACTTTCTTATTTTGTGGGCATGTGGGTTGCTGTGACTTCCTTCAAAATTCTGTACTAGTCTTTGTGGAGGAGCCTCATGCTTCACACTGTCCAGAGATGTGGAATTCTAAGTATATTTTAATTTTTGTCAGTTTTCTTCTTTTCAATGTCTTCAGGTGATCTTAATTTTACTCTTCAAAACCCCTCTCTCAATTGTGCCTGCCTCATCTGCCGTACACAGTAAATCAGAAGAATCGCCACACTGACACAGCACTGACTGTGCCAGGCGTTGCTTTCTGTACTTCACACACCTGTGCTCACTTATCCTCCCAGCACTTCTCTAAAGATACATCGTGATTATGGTTTCCACTTCACCAATGAGGACATCGAGATTGAAAGAGCCCAACACCCTGCTCAAGGCCGCACCATCGACAAGAGGCAGAACCCTGACCTCAGTGTCAGCCGTCGGGCTCTGAAATCTGGCTCTTGCCTATTCCTGCAGGGATAGTGCTCTCACCTTACCAGATGTCCCTTTGTTGGTTATTTTTCTTTGTACCCTGAGAACTGATTGTTTTATCCTCTAATGTTTAGAAGGTCTTCAGTTATTATAATAAACCAGAAGTTAATGCTAAGAGTATTTTGAAGCCCTTCTAACTTTTCCTCAGTGAAACATTTTCTAGTCCTATAATCATAGAATTAACTCCCTTTGAGCCCCAATAGCCTCCCTTATGTGCAATATAGGGATTTTAATAACTGTATCAGGGGGTTGTTATGATATTAGACATTGTAAAATCACAGTGGAGCTCGCTCATGTACATTGCTGTGATGGGACTTCTTACTTGGCACACTAGACTTCAGAATCTTAGTTTTAATGGCCACATAGGGTCCATCCAGTACAAGAATCTATTTAATAATACCTGGAAGGGTCCTTGCTTTTAGACTTTAGGAATAAAAAAAGTATTTGTATTTAGGTATGCAAAAATATTTTTTTGAGGATCATCACACTCACACTCTGCATTTCATTACATACAGCCTCTTATTCATATGTACCACTTATCCACTTATTGCCTCCCAGCTCCAAATTTGCCCTCCAATATCTGCTGTGCTATAGAAAAAAAGGATGGAATTCCTGGGAAAATCTCTTCTTTATAGCGAGCATGAAGTTCAGCTTTTTCAGCAAAGAGCACTGGAAGGGCCTCGAAGAAAGAAGGGGATCTCCTGTTACGATGTTTGCCAAATCAGTGAGAGGTGTGGGTATGAGGACACAGGACTGTCCTCTGCGTCAGACAAGAAGCCTGAGAGATGTCTGAGTCTCCACAACTTTGCAATTCCTACCCAGTGAGGGGATCACTCCCTGCTTCCTTCCTGACATCAACCTGTGCACTACCAGCCTTCTGCCCCACACCCAAACCCACTTCCTCAGCACGCTAACATCCCGGGCCACTGGCCGTGGCTCATATTCTGTCTGTGCCAGGGGGGCTCTCCTTGTGTACCAGTGTGCTGGCCACTGACTGCAGCAGACTGTACCCCAGAAAGTTGCTTTCTTACTTGCCCAGCAACTGCAGAGCAGATCTGGCCCTTAAAAACCAGCCAACTTCTCTGCCCCCAGTAGGTTGCAATCTCTTCTTCCCCCATGAGGTCTGAACTCAGCATTGGGTACCAAATTTAGCCTTCCTTAGATGCTGTCTCTCAGTGCTAGGGTTCCATATACAATTTAAAAATATATTAGTACTCTTTAGTCATTATTGAATAATCCTTTATGTTAAACTTTCTCTGTTTAAATCACTATGTAGTTTCTGTATCTTGATTGTGAGGCACAAGGCACTTGGGACTGCCAAACAAATGGCCTTATTCCTCTCTGTAAATGGTTCACATATCAACCCCAGCTATACATCTGAGGAAATATCTTGGGCTTTCAAGCAATGGGGTATCCATGAAAGACCTTGGATATATATTGGGTAGAAACTCTTCCTTTCCCAGGCCTCCGAGTGGAAATTCTTAAAGGCTTTGCATGACTCCTTCTATATTGGAAGGGATTCTACAACAGCAATGGTTAATAAATTTTTCATAGGCAGGGGAACAGCAACTATTATAAAGAATATTTGCCAGGCTTGTACTCTCTGTGCCTACAACAACTCTGGGCAAAAGCCATTCCTGCCCCCACAGATAGAAACCTATTCAGCAAAGAGAAACCTAACCGGGAGAGGACTGGTAGATTGATTTTCCCTCAAATGCCTCCTTAAAGAGGACACAAATACTTAGTAGTCCTGATAGATACCTTAACTGGATGGATTGAGGCTTTTCCAACAAAGATGGAGAAGGCCAAAAAAGTAGCAACAGCTCTCCTAAAGGAAATAATACTCTGATTTGGTCTCCCATGATCCTTTTGAAGTAATAATGGGCCATCCTTCCCTTCTAGGATCACTTCGGCAGTCTCTGAAGTTCTAAGCACAAGATATTATCTCCAGAGGACTTCTGGCCAAGGTGGAGGCATAGGTAGACACAGTGTGCCTCCTTGCACAACCAAAAGAGGAACAACAACAAATTTAAAAATAAAAAAACAACCAGAACTGACAGAAAATTGAACTGTATGGAAGTCCAACAACCAAGGAGTTAAAGAAACACTCACCCAGACTGGTAGGAGGGGTGGAGATGGGCAGCAGAATAGAGAGGACTCATGGCAAGGCAGCAGCTGGAGGACCGGGTGAGGTGGCAGTTTGAGGACCAGGCGGTCCCATATTCCCGTGTAGATAAACCAGGAGGAACAACTGGGGACTGAGACAGACCTCACAACCCAGGGTTCCAGCTCCAGGAAGTAAAGCCTCAAACCTCTGACTGAAAACACCTGTGGGGGTTGAGGCGATGGCAGCAGGAGAAACTCCCAGCCTCACAGGAGAGCTCATTGGAGAGACTACAGGGTCCTAGACCGTACACAAGCCCACCCACCCGGAAATCAGCACCAGAAGGGCCCAGTTTGATTGTGGGTAGCCGGGGAAGTGACTGAAAGCAGGCAGAGAGCAGAGCAAGTGGCACTGTTCCCTCTCCAACACTTTCCCACATACAGCGTCACAACACAGCGACGTGGTTGCCCCACCCTGGTGAACACCTAAGGCTCCGCCCCTTATACGTAACAGATGCGCCGAGACAAAGAAAATGGCCCAAATGAAAGAACAGATCAAAGCTTCAGAAAAAAATACAACTAAGCAATGAAGAGATAGCCAACCTATCAGATGCACAGTTCAAAACATTGGTAATCAGGATACTCAGAGAATTGGTTGAATATGGTCACAAAGTAGAGGAAAAATTGAAGGCTATGAAAAGTGAAATAAAGAAAAATGTACAGAGAACCAACAGTGGCAGGAAGGAAACCAGGACTCAAATCAACGGTTTGGACCAGAAGGAAGAAACAAGAATTTAAAAAAATTAGAAGAGGCTTAGGAACCTCCAGGACATCTTTAAACATTCCAACATCTGAATCATAGGGGTGCCAGAAGGAGAAGAGGAAGAGCAAGAAATTAAAAACTTATTTGAAAAAATAATGCAGGAAAACTTCCCCAGTCTGGCAAAGGAAATAGACTTCCAGGAAGTCCAGGAAGCTCAGAGAGTCCCAAAGAAGTTGGACCCAAGGAAGCACACACCAAGGAACATCATAATTACATTAGCCAAGATTAAAGATAAGGAGAGAATCTTAAAAGCATCGAGAGAAAAGGAGAGAGTTACCTACAAAGGAGTGCCCATCAGACTGTCAGCTGATTTCTCAAAGGAAACCTTGCAGGCAAGTAGGGTCTGAAAAGAAGTATTTGAAGTCATGAAAGGCAAGGACCTACATCCAAGATTACTCTATCCAGCCAAGCTATCATTTAGAATGGAAGGGCAGATAAAGTGCTTCCCAGATAAGGTCAAATTAAAGGAGTTCATCATCACCAAGCCCTTATTGTATGAAATGTTAAAGGAACTTACCGAAGAAAAAGAAGATAAAAAATATGAACAATAAAATGACAACAAACTCACAGCTATTAACAACTGAACCTTAAAAAAAAAAACCTAAAACAAAAACAAACTAACCAAACAACTAGAACAGAAACAGAAACACAGAAATGGAGATCACATGGCAGGTTATCAGCGGGGGAGTGGGTGGGGAGATGGGGGGAAAAGGTACAGAGAACAAGTAGCATAAATGGTAGGTAGAAAATAGGGGGAGATTAAGAGTAGTGTAGGAAATGTAGAAGCCAAAGAACTTATATGTATGACCCATGGACATGAACTAAAGGGATGGGAATGCAGGTGGGAGGGGGTGTGCAAGGCAGAGGGGAATAACGGGTGGGAAATGGGACAACTGTAATAGCATTATCAATAAAATATATTTTAAAAAAAGATATTATCTCCATTCCTTTTGGAGACTACAGTCCTCTGCAAAGGTAGAACAGGCCAATCAAACTTTAAAAAGGGCATTAGCAAAACTTTGTTAGGAGACCTCTGAGAACCTGGCTAAGTTGCTACCTATAGCCCTCATGAGAATTAGGGGGCTCCCCTAAGGCCAATACTAGGCTCAGCCCATTTGAAATGCTGTATGGCTGACCCTTTTTAACTCTAGGTCTAATATTTGATACAGAGACCCATCAACAGTTTGGTATATAATAAACCTAGGGCAAGTGCAGAAAGCTTTATAGTAATATGGGAACAAAGTTTTATCAGCTCCAAAAGGGAACTTTCAAACTACCATATCTCCAGGGGACTGAGTACTCCTTAAAATTTGGAAGGAGGGATCACCAGCAGACCAACTGAACCCTACCTAAATGGAATGGGCCCTACCAGGCTGTCCAGAGTACCCCTATGGCTGTGAAACTTTTAGGGAGCAATAGCTGGGTTCACATTTCAGGTTAAACCCAGCTCCTACTGATCCCAATCCAACCCAGGACCAGCTGGAGACCCAAAGCCCAGACTGCACCTGTGAGCCACTGGAGGCCCTCAGGTTCCTGTTCAAAAGGAAGAAGCCCTAAACGATAATGATTGATGACAATGTACTAAAATCACCATTGTTCTGGATAGTTACCCATTTTGGAATCTTTCTATTAGCGCTGGTCTTCTGTATGGAGTCTTGTTTCCTTCCTTCTGGGTGGAATCGTATCTCTGACTGTCCAAAATGAACATCTCTTTGTTGTTGCTGTGAACCACCCTCTACTCACCTACACTCTGCAGAGGGGAATGGGATGAAAATTTTTTAGTAAATGCTTCTCGAGTCTTAGCAGCAGGAGAAAATCTGGCCTAAGGCTGGATATGCCATTCTATTCCAGAAACTCCTTCCAGATATAATACTCACATAAAAGCCAATGGCTAATGAATCCTTAATCAATGCTTTAAATTCTTGTGTTAATTGTATGTGTTCCTTTTGTTTTCTGAGTCAGATGGGAGCAGAGCTCTCTTTTGTGCTTCTGTATGAACTCGCTAGAATTAAAGTCATTTAATTACTCCAGTACCTCTGAGGTGCGAAAGCACTATAGGATGCACCCCATGCTATAATTATAATACTCATACCGGGCCATTAACCCATTTGAAGCCCTGGCCTCTCTTTGAAGTTCCAGCTCTCTGAGAATCTTTCTGAGGGAGAAATTCTCAAACCTTTGAATTGATCACATGTGGTATGTTGTCTGAATTATGATTCTAACTGCATTCCTAATAATACCCATTGTTACTTTGACAAAACTAATAATGCAGATACCAACAATACTACAGAATGTGTTGGTTGAGAATCAGGCCAACCTCCTCAAGGGGTCCTGCCTGAGTTCTCAATGCTTCCAGCCAAAAACCATGACCCCAGTCTAGAACTGGGCCCTTTTAACGATAGCCTCTCTCCTTCCCGAAATACACCCCTTAGTAAATACAACCCTACCAATACAGCCATCATTGCGGCACCTCTAGGCCTTGTTTGGCTGTGTGGGACTCTCAACAACTTTCTACCCACTCACTCAGAACTTCTAGAAGCCTTTGCTTATACGCATCTCAGTAACTCTAAACATGGGGATGAATTCACTCTAGGGACCATGGCTCCTCAAGGCCTCACTGCTGAGTACAACTCAGGACAGAAAGGAACAATCTCTTGTCAGAAAAAAAGTGAGCTTTTGGCTTGGTGGTGGCTGGTGCAGCAGGGACTATAGCCGCCGCAGTCCCCTGGGGAAGCTTGGTGTGCCATGAGGCCACCGTATGGGATCTCACTAAGACTTTAGGAGAAGTCTCCAAAGGTACTTCTGATGCTCTAACTGGAGTATTAAAATCAGTAGACTTGCTAGCAAATGTAGTCACGGGTAACTGCTTTGCCCTTGCTTATCTTCTGGCAGAACAGGATGGGGAATGTGCAGTCATTAACGAGGCCTGCTGTACTTATGTGAGTAACTCTGGAATGACTGAGTCGAACATAAGAAAAATTTGTGAGCAGGCAGAGTGGCTGCATAAATACAACAAACAGGGCCAAGGAATTATAGATACCATGACTGCCTGGCTCCCTGGTTTAACGTGGTTATTATCCCCCCTAGGTCCCTTAGTAATATTGCTACTCTTCTTACTTGTAAGACCTTGTTTGTTTAATTTACTTGTTAAATTTGTATCTTCTAGACTTAAGCAGTTCCACATCAAGATGATGATGCTCTGGAGTGTCCAACCAGTCCATAAGGATGATGTTGAAGCTGATCAACATGAGCTCCTGTGATAGTCTCAGCAGTTCCTCTTCAATCTCTACATAGAATAGGGCGAAATTTCTGTGGTTCTCAATAGGCAAGGACTACTGTCCTGTCTAAGCTGGAAGAAGTCATGGAAGAATGATCATTGCCCTTTCACAACCCCCAAAAGATTTTTGAGATCCATTTCTCTCAGGGTGAGTTGAGGCAGGAGATAGTCAGAAATGAGGAAACTCCAGAGGCACCCCAGGACTAAGACTAAGGATACCGATACCGAACAGATAACTTACTCTAAGACTAGTTGTCACACTTCTTGGAAATGCACTGAATCTTGATGAATCATGACTGCATCTGCACAAAAGATGCTTCTGTGACCACCGCATGACCCCTGCTTCATTATAATAGTATTATACTAAATTAGCATTGCGATCCCTCCCACTCCAAGGGCAATCAAGGAAAATCATGAGAGACCGCATGCACAGCAGCTTAAAAGTAATATAACTACTCGCACACGCACAATAAAAGCCTGCCAAGACTAACCAGGGAATGTCCGCCCCATAGGCGTAGAATCCCTGCTCAGAGTTGGCCTGCTCCTGCATTCTGTGGAGTGCACTATGGCTTAATACATTTGTTCTCTCTCTGCTACAAACTCTGTGTGTATTCAGTTCAATTGTTTTTTTCGTGGTCACCACGAACCTGGTCACCCGTGCCCACCTGTGACAAATGGACCCGAACTGTTACATTGCATTTCTGTGCAATGAAACATAAAGGATATGTAATGCGTTCTGGTGTCAGACCCCTTCCTCCTAAAATTTTTAACCAGAAAGCTCTTTGTTTTTCTGTTCCCTCCTTCCTTCCCTCCCTCTTTCTTTCCCTCTGTCAGCTCTGAAGGTGGCTGAGTAACGTGGCACATGCTGTCCTCGTGTTCTGCTGAAGACACTCCACTTTCTTTTCCCGTGCTTAGTGGTGACCTCTGCTTGCTGTGACTATGGTTGTTGCCTTTTCCGACCGAGTGTCTCACAGAAAATGGATCCTTCCATTTATTCAGCATCAGGACACTCCCTGGGTAATTCCACTCAGGATACCTCTTTCCTTCATGAAATCCGTCTTGTAATCTTTGCAGTGTTAGAAATGCTGGAAAAGAAAGCCATCGGCTTATCGTGATATTAATAAGTGGAAGAAAGCTAGACATTTTAAAATCCAGAGTTCTTAAAGGACAAATTATGAATACCTATCCACTAGAGGACTCTGCTGATTGACGATAGCTAACAGTCTCCCAAAGGGAGAAGTAAGTAGGAGCCACGATTCTACAATAAGCCTTGGACTGGGGATCTGAGGACGGACAGAGTGTGAAAATGTGAGGAAAGCTCCTCTTTCCGGTGCCTGACGGCTCCCAGATGACTCTTCTCACAGCTTCCCACACTCTCCTTCCTGCTCCGCAAAACAATTATGCTCTAGGTACAGAGTAGCAAATTTCCTGCCGTTAAACATTCTGTAAGTGAGAAAAGCAAGGAAGGAACATTTGTCTCTGACACCACAGAAAAATTATGGTGAAGAAGATGGGCATAATGAGATTGTGTGTTTTTTCCTAGGATAGGATTCCCCTCTACTGGTGAAAGCCTGTAACATTTTTCCCCCAACTGGGGCAGCTTTAGAAAGAAGTCATGGACCGGGATTATTGTTTCTGAATCCTAGCGGAACATTTGGTGTTTTCTTGCACGTAACGTGTTGTTTTTAGAGCGTGACAAGACCTCCAAGGAAATCATGTGTTACTTCTTTTTTTATTTTCTTAATATTGCATTCTGAAATTTTCTTCCCCAAACAATGCTTTAGTGTCTGGGGAGATACTGCATTTATTTACTAAATGAGCATTTCTCTTCCAGCATGATTTTATCTTCCACACAGCCCAACTAAAGACAATTTAGAAGGAAGCTCTTCCAGTGTTTATCCCTGGAGTCTCTCTCCTTTGTCTCCCAGGAGAATTAACAGTGCAGTTACATGCCAGAGTGAAAAAATGGTAGATATCTTGTATCAAATTCTGTTGACTCAATAAGATCCTTGCGACCTGAACCTGAGGCTATCCTATGGACTTCTGTCTTCTGAGGAAAATTAAGTAGGACAGTCCTGGAGGCAGTGGGCTGTTCTGATGACTCACTTGGGAAAGCCCGGAGAAGATGAGGTAGATTCAAATTGGATTACTGAGCCCTGTTACATCTACACATTTTAACACTGGTGTGATTTTTGCACTGATATTTAACACACAAAGGATGCAGGAAATCAATGTAAAAAAAGGGAGAAATGGAAAATTGACATTTGGGTTAGACTCATCTCCACATGCATCTTGACATTTTTAAAAGAGATTTTATTTATTTATTTTTAGAGAGAGGGGAAGCGTGGGAGAAAGAGTGGGAGAAACATCAATGTTAACACATCGACCAGTTGCCTCTCGCACACCTCCAACCGGGAACCTGACCCACAGCCCGGGCATTTGCCCTGACCAGGCATCGAACTGATGATCTTTCAGTGTGCAGAATGACGCCCACGGAGCCCCACTCGTCAGGGCTCATCTTGACATTCTGATGAAGGCTATGGGACAAATAATTTTTAAAAAATGTATCTACACACAGTCTTCAGAGTATCGCCTGAATACTGTTGCTGTCCCGGTGGGCTGGCATCACGGACGTGCACGGATGTTTAAATGCATCCTCACAGCACATTAATAATTTTTCCAAACTCAACACTCGATGAATTGTTTGGACAGCTTGGTATCTATCCCCTTTATACTGTCTGTTTGCTTTTTTTCCCTCCACCTCCTGGTGTTTTGAACTGAATATTCACTTTCTCTTAAAATTAATACTATGTTGAAGCGCGTTAAAAGATGGTATTTAAAAACACGGTTAAAGTAATGACTCTCATGGGATAAAGATGAACAGGTGCAAAGATTTTATTTTACTCATTAACCAATGAGGATACCAGGCAGACGTTACAACTTGTTCAAAAGAGAGTCTGGAGGAACAGACACACTTACAAACTAGGAACACTGAAATGAAGGTGCAAATGGAGGCAAAGTCGGCTTTTCCACGAGGGAAGAAGGGAAATCGATTGAACCTCTACTGGGCAGAACACAATTTGCACGTCCATAGACAAGAATTATTTGCGTTGTTACATCTTAGCTCCACTTTACACAGCTTCACTGCTGTGAAAGACTAGAATCAGATAACCCTGAGAATGTTCTCAAGAACCCAGGTAACACAGAGTTTTCCAGTGAAACACAAACTTTTCTCCTACAGGAAGAAATAATTTTCTGTTGGCGGTTCATTTTTCTCTCAGTTTTCTTAGAAACACAGGTAGACCCAAGGCTCACTCTGCAACCTCTGGGTTTCCGTGCCAGATTCTTCTTGATAGTCCTCTTGCACAAAACGCAGTGTGCCCAGGTCAGAATGTGCAGTCCACATGTGAGATAGCCAGTAATTTGAGGCGCCCCCACCCCTTTAAGTTTTATTTAACTGTGTGAAATAACCAATTTTCTCTTGTTCCTTAGCTTTCATCCTATTCATTTGGCAAATATTTTCCAGTCACCGACTTATCTGTTGTCAGGCCTAAGAAATCAGAAGTAGATTAGACAAGGCCTCTGCCAAGGACCCTGAATACAGCAGATGAATTTTATTCCAGAAACTCAGACATACAGGAAATACCAACGTACTTTATTTCCTTTAAATCAAATTTATTCTAAATTTGACACCAAAATACCTGCCTGGCAAATCATTTAATCTCAGTAATTATAAAGCTTTCTTAGGGCCACACGAATGTTCCAAGACCTGTAAAAAAGCAAAATATTCTGGGGCTTGTGGGTCTTTGGTGTCGTGGGGAAATTGTGCAATGCTTTGTAATGTAGTAGGAATCCTGGCTAGCCCATCCATGTGGGTATTTCTGCCTTTGGTTGTCTTTGACTAGATTGTCTTGCAACTCTGTAAAGGATGAAGTTTAACTACAGAACACTAATCTGTAAATGCTTTCCGTGCATAACTAAGCAACTGATTCCTGTTCATGGCAATGCAAATGAATTTTTCTGAGAATATAACTCCCTGGAAGTCAAATTTCCATCTGAACTGGTTTTTGTATATCTTACTGGTTCCCTCATTACTTATTGAGTTAAATAAAATCTTTGATATGTTCATTTTATGCTTGTATGAGTCGTGATTTTATCTTCTTTTGAAATGTATCTTTTTAAGGTCACATGAATATGACCCCACTGAAGTGTATGTGTCATTTGAAATGGTCCCTGCCTTAGACTTGGTCTTTGCCAGGTGTCCGTAGTTCCAGGGCTGCTGTGTGGTATTGCAGGGTTCAAAACACTCAACTCTAGGGGGTGCCATTTACATAGGTCAGCAGTAAAATTGTTCAGATAGTAAATATGCCATAGGTCATAGGTTTCTGTCATAAGTAGTCAGTTCAGTAGTTGCAAATATAGTTGCAGCTCTAGGCAATATATTGATGAGCAGACATGGCTGTGTCCTCCCAAATTTAATTTATAAAAACAGGTACCAGCCCACGGGCTGTAGTTTACCAACTCTGGACATTACACCATGGTAGCTTGTCAGTATTGCCCCTTGAATAAGGGAAGGAGAAATAGGGCCTCCCATGTGCGTCTCTCTTTCCTCTGTGCTCCTTCTTGCTCCTTAAAAGACATTTGATTGATCTCAGTATCCTCTAGCATAATTTTCTCAAAAGATTAGTCTTTTGAAAATAAAAGATAGGAGGGAAAATGTTAAGAAATATTGCTTTGGTCCAATAATGTCCTTGAATCAAAAGACCAGAACACTGGCCACCGCAATGGAAAAGGGGAGGGAAAATACAAGATCAAAATGTAAATTGAGATCTCAGTAAGCTGTCCTGCCACAGACATAATACCTACATTTTCTATAACAATTACTTTTACATTTTTTCTTATTTTTGTGAAATGTTTCATGGTTTTTCAAGGCACTTTTCAATACATACACAGAGAGCAAAGCATGAAGATAAAAGCTGGTGGTGTTCTCATCAATGCTTAGCAACTTCCTGAAGACTTAAGCTGGGTCCGGAAAGGCCATTTGGCTTCTGGCTGGTGCTTCTGGTGTGCTTGCTCAGAAGGGAACCAGCTACAGGATAGGAGATTTGACTCCCATGTGTAGGTGCTTTGGTAGTTGGCTGCTATCAACTGCCTGTGAGTGAGCTGTCTTGGACTTGAAAATGGCCAACAGACATATGGAAACACACTCAACATCACTAATCATCAGGGAGATGCAAATCAAAAACCACAATGAGATATCATCTCACATCTGTCAGAATGGCTATTATCAAAAAGACAACAAATAACAAATGGGAGGATGTGGAGAAAAGGAAGTCCTCGTGTACTGTGGCGTTGTAAATTGGTATGGCTACAGTGAAAAATGGTATGGAGGGTCCTCAAAAATTTAAAATAGAGTTATCATACAACTCAGCAATGTCTACTTCTGGGTATTTATCTGAAGAAAATGAAACACGAATTAAAAAAAATATGTGTGCCTATGTTCACTGGTTCATTGTAGCATTATTTACAGTGGTCAAGATATGGAAGATATTAATAGGTAAGATGGATTAAAAAGTGTATATATATAAATGGTCATAAAATCTTGCCATTTGTGACAACATGGATGGACCTAAAGGTTATGATCCGAAGTGAAATAAGTTGGACAGAAAAAGACAAATACTGCATGATTTCACTTACATGTGAAATCTAAAAACAAAAACCAAATGAATAAACAAAACAAAACAGAAATAAGCTCATGCATACAGAGAACAACTTGATAATAGCCAGAGGAGATAGGGAGTGGGAGGGATGGGTGGAAAAAATGGGGGTGATAGGAAGTACAAACTTAATTATAAAATAAATAAGGCACATGAATGCAATGGACAGCACAGAGAAAATAGTCAATAATATCATAACTTTGTGTGGTGACAGGTGGTTACTAAACTTATTGTGGTGATCACATCATAGGGTATATAAATGTCAAATCACCGTGACTACACCTCAAACTAATATGTATCAACTGTACTTTGGTAAATAATAAATTTTAAAAAGATATAAACAATGAGAAAAAAAATTCCCTAAGTGATTGAGCATACAAGGTGTCTTATTATTCAAATCAATCCCCCTTCAACCATGGCCCAGTTAGTATCAATGAAGTGACATTTGAAAACCTCCAAGCTTGCGAGCTGGTTGCCCGGGGAGCAAATCTTGTGAGTAGAGGGTTGGAACTTTCAGCTCCACCCTCCAGCCTCAAGGGAGGTTGCAAGGGAGAGGGGCTAGAGGCTGGATTAATCAGTCATGCCTACCCAATGAAGCCTCCACAAAAATCCCTGAAGGACAGGGTTCAGAGACATTCTAGGCTGGTAAACACATGTAGGTATTGGAAGGATGACATCCCCAGAGAGCACATGGGAGCTGGGCTACTCTTCCCACATACCTTGCCCTGTGTACTTTCATTTGGCTGCTTCTGAGTTATACCATTTATAATAAACCAGGAATCCAGTACGTAACATGTTTTCCTGAGTTCTGTATGCCATTGAACAAATTCCTCAAACCCAAGGAGGGGTCGTGGGAACCTCTGACAAGTCGAAAGCATGGTGACAGTCTCTGTGTTGGTGTCTGAAGTAGAGGCAATGTAGTGGGAACGAACCTTTAATCTGCTTGATCTGACACTATCTCCAGGTAGCTAGTGTTAGAATTTAAATTGTAGGACACTGAGTTGATGTCTGCCAGAGAACCGGAGAATTGCTTGGTGTGGGAAGAACCCCACATGTCAGGTCCCAGAATTGTTCAGTGTGAGTAGTAGACAAGAAACACAGGAGTGTTTTCTCTTTCCGGCACTGATCCCATCCTTGAGGTCTCCACCCTCATGACCTAATCACCCTTCTAAGACCTTACCTCCTAACACCATCACTTTGGGGGTTAGGATTTCAATATATGAATCTAAGGGGGAGACATAAGCATTCAGTCCATAGCATGGTGTGTAGAAAATGGTGCATATGTTCACAAAAGTATTTGTGCGAGGGTACTCATAGCATGTTAATAAAGTTATTTCCAAACAGTTTTCTTTAATATTGCAATGAACAGTGTTGATGTAATATCCTTTCTTTATTAAATGTTAATTTTTTAAAGAAAAGAGAATACATAAATAAAAAAATAAATAGGCTTTTAAAAAATGTTAATCATTCTATTCAGCTGCTTTTCATTGACAAAACATGGCCCCTGCAAAACGCAGAGAGAAGAAGACCTTCAAGGCTGACAGCTGTTGTGGTGGGTGGGGTTTTAGGGGGTGGAGGAGTCGAGCAAAAAGGTAAAAGGACTCATGGACATGGACAACAGTGTGGTGAATGCTGGGAGCCAGGGGGTTGAGGGGGTTGAGGGGGTTGAGGGGGTTGAAGGGTAATGGAAAAAATACAATAAACATTTAAAAGAAAATGACCTGCAAGAGAGACCTTTCACTTAAATAAGCAATTCCTGGATGACACAGTGTTATTTTAAAACTTTTGATTGGTTTTTTTAAAGGGGGGGCTTTTTAAAAAAGATTTTATTTATTTTTAGAGAGAGTGGAAGAGAGGGAGAAAGGGAGAGAAACATCAATGTGTGGTTGCCCCTCACATGCCCCTACTGGGGACCAGGCCTGCAACCCAGGCATGTGCCCTGACTGGGAATCAAACTGGTGACCCTTTGGTCCTCAGACTGACACTCAATCCACTGAGCCACACCAGCCGGGGCAAAATTTTTATTATTTTAATGTAGATTTTGACCTATTGTTTTATTTGAGCCACGGGTAATCTAATCACATGAACCATTATGCAATCACTAGATTTCAGACTTTTTGTTTTCTTTAAGTGTCAACAGCTAAGGCATTTTCTTATATTGAAATGATACACATACCTGATAAAAATTCTAGTAGTTCAAAAGGGAAATGACAAAAGTAAGTGTCTTCCCATTTCAGACCCTTCTTCTCCTTTGCCAGAGGCAACCATGGTAGAGTTTGTTTTGTATCTTTCCAAAAATATTTTATGCTTATGCAAGCATATATAGAAGTGTGTATTGATGTACGTATTAACGTTTTACTCAAATATATAATTTATTCTTAATCTTGACGTACCTGAAACACTGTTTATTTTTTTAGATCTACCCTGGTCTTTCATGGTGGCATAGCTTTCTAATGTGTGACTCTGCCAGTATATTTTATCTCATATACATGATGATATATTATATTGGGTTGGCCAAAAAGTTCATTCTGTTAGTTGTCCTTTTTTTTTTAGAAAACATTTTATGCACTTATTTTTAGAGAGAGGGAAAGAGAAGGAGAAAGAGAGGGAGGGAAACATCAATGTGTGGTTGCCTCTTGCACGCCCCCTACTTGGGATCTGGCCTGCAAGCCAGGCATGTGCCCTGACTGGGAACTGAACCAGCGACCCCTTGGTTCACAGGCCTGTGCTCAATCCACTGAGCCACACCAGCCAGGGCTGTTGTCTTTAACTTCATTTGAAACAGTTTTGTTAGATTGTATTGTAACAGCTGTCATGTCAGTGGGCATTTAAAATATCTTATCAAACTTAGTGAATTTTTGTGTAGTCATTTTAATACTGAAGATGGAAAAATAAGCAACATTTTTGGCATATTATGCTTTAACATTTCAAGAAAGGTAAACATGTAACTGAAACACAGTAAAAGATCTGTGCAGTGTATGGAGAAGGTGCTGTGACTGATGGAACGTGTCAAAAGTGGTTTGTGAAGTTTCGCGCTGGAGATTTCTCTCTGGATGATGCACAATGGTTGGGCAGACAGGTGAAGTTGATAGTGATCAAATTGAGACATTAATTGAGAACAATCAGTGTTCTGCCACATGGGACATAGCCGACACACTCAGAATATCCACATCAAGTGTTGAAAATCATTTGCACCAGCTTGGTTATGTTAATCGCTTTGATGTTTGGGTTTCACATAAGTTAAGCCAAAAAAACCTTCTTGACCATATTTCTGCATGTGATTCTCTACATAAGTGAAATGAAAATGTTTTGTTTTTGAAACAAATTGTGATGGGCGATGAAAAACGGATACTTTACAATAATGTGGAATGGAAGAGATCATGGGGCAAGTGAAATGAACCATCACTAACCACACCAAAGACTGGTCTTCGTCCAAAGAAGGTGATGTTGTGTATGTGGTGGGATTGGAAGGGAGTCCTCTATTTGAGCTCCTTCCAGAAAAACCAAGCGATTGATTCCAACAAGGATTGCTCCCAATTAGACCAAATGAAAGCAGCATGTGACGAAAAGCTTCCAGAATAAGTCAACAGAAGACGCATCATCTCCCATCAGGATAATGCAAGACCACATGTTTCTTTGATGACCAGGCAAAAACTGTTACAGCTTGGCCTGGGAAGTTCCGATTCATCTGCCACATTCACCAGACATTGCACCTTTGGATTTCCATTTATTTTGGTCTACACAAAATTCTCTTAATGGAAAAAATTTTTACTCCCTAGAAGACTGTAAAAGGTACCTGGAAGAGTGAGTGCTTTGCTCAAAAAGATAAAGAAGTTCTTGGAAGGTGGATTTATGAAGTTCTCTGAAAGATGGCAGAAGGTTGTGGAACAAAACGGTGACTACGTTGTTCAATAAAGTTACTGCTGAAAATGAAAAGTGCGTCTTTTCTTTTTACTTAAAAACAGAACAAACTTTTTGGCCAACCCAATATATGACTATATATTATATTTAATAGTTAATATATATTTAAATATATATTATATTTAACGTATATTTAAGTTGCTTACAGTTTTTTTTAAATTACAATTTAAAAATTACATGCAGTTGGTATGTATGTGCATATTTGTATTTTATCTTCATAAACATATAAAAACATATGAGGTCTGTACAGAAGGTACCAGCCATGTATTATGAAAAATGGAGACGTTTATTGAAGAAGATACAAGAAACATTGTACATAGGACAGTGATGCCTCTGTCCCCTTCAAAGTAGGCACCTTGGGACCACATACAGTTCTCCCAATCACCATCAGCTACCCCGACATATTTTCCTGAATCTCACTGGTGGTCTGAAATCTCTTCTCTTTCAAAAGTGATTTTAGTTTTGAGAAAAGCCAGAAGTCCCAGGGCACCAAATCTGGGCTGTAGGGAGCTGAGTCACCTGGGTGATTTGATGCTTCAGAAAAAAAACCCTGCACGAGACATGATGCATGAGCAGGAACATAGTTGTGATGAAGCTGCCAATCACCAGTTGCCCATAGCTGTGGCCTTCTGAATCATCCAAATAGTTTCCATGGAGGAATGTTTAAGCTTAAGACAAAATTGGATGCAGATTCATGGCTCTGCTCGCTCAGTCATTTTGAATGCAATGACCACACAGTACACATGCTCACTCAATGGTGACTACCACCTCCACTGACTAGTACAATGAAGTCATCGTTGTTCACACATGCATATTCCAGTCCCCTCTCCTTGTCTGTCAGGTGGCATTGATGTTCTGCAGACCATTCTCATTATATTAACAATGGCTGGACTTTCTCCAGACAGAGCTCATATATCAGTATACATATATGAGTGTCTATCTATGGCATAAACTTCTGAAAATGGAAGGGCTAGGTCAAAGGGCATATGAATTTTATAATTCAAAAGATAATACCAAACTGCTCTCCAAGGAGATTTTACCAGCTTTACTCCCACTGCCTACTTTTTCCCATCCTTACCAATGAACGTTATCACTGAATAATTTTTTTTTGCCATTCTCATTCTCATTGGTGAAAAATTATATCATTGCATTAATTTGCATTTCCTTAATTATTAGTTAAGTTTAGTGCTTCTAATCTATGTTTATATTTTTGGCTAGTTATATTTCCTTTTCTCTGGGTAATTTTAATGTTTTCAAGGTTCTTTGTGTGTCCGGGACTGCTAACTGCGTTGCACGTTGTTGTACAGTGTGAGGTGGTAAGTTGCCCAGTAGAGGAGTGTGGACCTCTGGGAGGCAGGTCCCTGCCCTCTCAGCAGGCAGGGTCAGTGAATCCTGCATCGTGATCAGGAGGGCAGACAGAGCTCCCTTCCCAGTAATTTTAAAAGGATCAGAATTTCTGGTTTGGGGGTTTCTACTTCTCAACTAAGCTTATATTGTACTATAATTATTATAAACACACCATGCTGCATGAATAACAGTTAAATGGCATTTATCTTATTTAAAGGTCAGTGTAACAATGATACAGAACATCCTTAGATTTACAATAAGACATTAGATCTGGCTTCTAGAGTAGTGAGTTAGCTGGGATCGGTGCCGTCAGACTCATCTTAGTCTTAGGTATTTGCTTCCGTCACTGCATTTCTAAAATAAATGAGCAAAGGTGGAATGTTTAAACATTTAAGCACATTTGGAACTTAAAATAAAATTGTGTATTTGTTTCTGTTACAGACTTTGTTCCATCAGAAAGAACTATTTTTCTGAGGTTGAGATCACAGTTTGCAGGTCTGCAGAGCATCCCAGAGACCCAAGATTTAATTTTCTCTTACTAGGAGTGTCAACAGTGGGATTTAGTGCTCTTTGTTCAAATAAGGACAAAAGACTGTGAGCGGCTGAGCTACTAGCAACCCTTACAGAAGTCAGCAAGTATGCATGTGCCTCCCAAGGAACACAGTGAGGTTATGGGTTGAATTCTCCTCTCGTCACAAGTGGCCAGTTAGTTTCCAGATAAAATCTTCTACTGATATGCATGTTGCTATCTATTTTTATCCCCAAACTGAGGAAGTACAAAAGTGTGCAGCATATCTAAAATTACTAAAATGGTCAGCAAATAGATTGAATGAGATGATAGGTCAGAGGTACTGAAGACAGAAGGGGGAGAGTGGTACAAGGAAAAGAGCTATCCAGTGCTATGTACTGGGTGCGGGGTATCTGGCAACTCAGAAGGAGACATCTGAGATTTTGCTGCATTTCTAAAAATTCAAGTTGATGTGACACATATGGTAGCACCTCTGGTGATACATCTTTAGCAGGAATGGCCCAGAGGTGATGCAGTTTTCTCCTAAGCCCTGTTAGGTGACACACAATTTCAACTTGTTGCATTATTGATGATGCTTACCTTGATCATGTGGTTAAAGTTGCACCTGCTACGCTTTTCCATGGTAACATCACTCTCTTCTCCTTTGTAGTTAGAATGTATTTTGTGGGAAGATTTAAATCTATGTAAATATCTCTCTCCTCTTTAGTTTCAATGTATGTATGTGTACATGTATTTATATTTAATTTTCTTATTTAGTTTTGGGTGATAACTTGTTACTATCATCATGTATTTTGATACCCAGATTCTCCGAGTTGGCTAGTAGGAGTCCCTTCATTTCTAGCCAAAGGCTATGCTATTTTATATGTTCCTACTAGCTTCTTTGCCCTTTTGACATGGTCCATTATTTTTTGAGTACTTCCTGAGTTTCTACAACAAAATATTCCACGTTCTTTTGTATTTTCTCTGTGCCAAACTGAAATTGGGCACTTTGCCAAGGTGCTTCTTAATGGAGAATTATAGTTGAACATCGTGATCTTGGTACTAGGTGTGTTCATGGATTTTCCGTATTGTTGTTCAGTTTTTTTAGTAGTCACTTATAAATACATATACTTATAGGTACCTTTACACATTTATTTCCTTATATTCTAAACATAAATGTTACTGAAGTATAATTTATATTCAATAAAATGCACTCATTTTAAGCATACAGTTAAATGAGTTTCGGAAAATGTTCACGACTTTGTAACTACGTCCCCAGTCAAGATACAGCACATCTCCATCAACCCAGAAAACTCCCCTGTGTGCCTTTGTATTCATTCCTCCTGACCCCATTACAGGCAGACACAGATTTCTGCACCATAAATTGGTTTTATCCGTTCTAAAATTTTATAACAGAAACATATGGCACATGCTGCTTTTGTGTTTGGCTTTCTTCGCTCAGCATGTCAACGAGATTCACTCATGTTATTGCATGTATCAGTGGTTTCTTTCTTCTTATTGCTGGGTAGTATTTCGTTGTATGAAGAAACCATATGTTCATGCCATCATCTGTTCATGAACATTTGGGTTGCGTTGAGATTTTGCTAGTGTAAATCAAATTTCTAGGAATACACGTATAAGTGTTTTTGTGAACATATGTTTTCATTCCTCTTTGAGTAAATTTCTAAAATTGGAAGTGCAGGTCATATGGGAAGTGTATGTTTAACTTTATAAGAAAGTGCTAAACTCTTTTCCGAAACGGCTATGACATTTTATATATTCCTACCAACAATGTATGGGTTTCAGTTGCTTTATACCCCACACTTGCTGATACTCAGAAATGCCAATCTTTTTAATTTTAACTATTTTGGTAAGTGTGTACTGGTATCTTATTATAGTTTTAATTTGCATTTTGTTCATGACTAATGCTGTTGAGAATTTTTTATGTGTTTTTTGTCATTATCTTCTTTTTCTTCTTTAAATATTCTGGATTTTTTGGAAGTTGTTTGCCCTTTCTTATTGAGTTATGAGTTCTTTTATATTCTGGATGCAAATCCTTTGTCAGACATATGTATTTAAAATATTTTCTTCCAGTCTCAAGTGTCTCACCTTTCAGTTTTAATAATAATGCCTTTTCATGAGCAAAATTAAAAAAAAATGGAAGCTTAATTAATCATTTCATTATTATATATTTGGTGGTTTTGTGTCCTGAATAAGAACACAACTGAGTAAGAACTTTGCCTAAGTGAAGGTCACAAACATTTTTTCTCCTATGAGTATTTCTAGAAGTTTTATAGTTTAGCTTTTAGGTGTATTTTTACAACCCATTTTGAGTTTACTTCCATGCCAACAAAGAGGACAATTACTTTGTATTACACATTTAAACTTTCATGAAAGCTCTGGTAAAGATATTGGACCAAGGAAGACGCCTTGCTTCGTAAGTCAAAGGAAAATAACTTTGTGCTGAGGCCACGGCCGGGGTTTCTTAGTCTGCTGGGTGAAAATGTTTTGAGAAAATGCATGTAGAAATCAAAATTCTTAGACGTATCAAATTTGGTTTTATTTAAAAAAACCCCAGAAACGTGAAAATGTAATTAGCCCCAAATCAGACTGATTTTGTGTTTTTGAACTGCTTTTTCAGAGACTTTATAGCCCAGAAGAGAAAATATTAACTGCATGACCCATCAGCATATAAAATCAAGAGCCTGACTTTCTCCACTGAGTAATTTTAAAAAAATTTTTATGGGGAGGCAATTCTATTTCCCCTCTTTTCCTTCTGTTTGCCATTTAATGGTGGATATTAGCCAGGTCATCTTTCATTCCCATAAATGCTTTTCTCAGGACTGTTTCTGTATATCATAAACCAGAGTTTTTCAGCCTCGGCATCATCGACATTTTGGGCCGCATAACTGTATTAGTGTGCTAGGGCTGCCATAACAAAATACCACAGACTGGGCGGCTTCAGCAGCAGGAGCTTATTTTCTCTCAGTTCTGGAGTTTGGAAGTCCCAGATCAGGTGTCGGCTGGTGTGGTCTCTTCTGAGGCTTCTCTCCTTGGCTTGCAGATGGTTGCATTCCTGCTGTGTCCTCACAGGGTGTTTCCTCCGTGCAGACACATCCCTGTCTCCCTTTGTGTGTCCAAATATTCTCTTTTTATAAGGACGCCAGTCAGATCAAGTTAGGGCCTATCCTAATGACCTCATTTCACCTTAACCATCTTCTTAAAGGCCTAGTCTTCAAGTAGTAACATTCTGAGGTCCTGGGGTTTGGTACACGATCCAGCCTATTCCAACACTTTTTTTGTTGGGGGTGGGGGCGGAGCTGACCTGTGTGATATCGGATGTTTAACAGCATCCTTCACCTTTACTCACTAGATGCCATTAGCACTCTTCAGCCGTGACAACCCCAAATGTCTCCAGACTCTGCCATTGTCCTTTGAAGGGCAAAATCACCCTTGGTTGAGAACCATTGTCTTAAAAACAGGAAAGATATTTTATAATTTGTTTACTTACTGTCCCAAAGGTTGATATCATTTTGAACCAATTGAACCTGAATCTCAAAACCACATCCTTTCTATTACATCTTGTTCTTCCTAAAACTTATACATTGAAAATGTTTAAGTAAATTTGGGGATGTAGATTACTGAACACTTATTAAATGCCATATTCTCTCTCTCTCCCCATCATCTATCATAATTTTTAATTCTCATTAACCACATAGAATTTATTCCAGTTTTCTCTCTTTTCATATTTGTACTGCCCCTTTTTGACAGTGAGAAACCTCTCATATAAATACATGTGTGTATATATACACATATGTGTTAACTTCCCGATATGTATCTAATCTCTCATTGTCACTGTCACCACTGATGTCCCATCACGGGATGTGCATGTTCTCCTTGTCCTGCTGGGCTCCAATACCTCTGGGCTGCTCCCTTGCATAGACACCCTACTCACACACACTTGTGCCCTGTGCTGGGGTACCCCTGTACAGGTGTCCTCCTCACCTTGCTTGGTGATGACCTAAACTGGGCTATCCTCCTGCCAAGATGACTTCCTCTTCCTGCTTAGGCCCTGACACCTCATGCTGAGCTACCCCTTAAACAGACCCCTCTTTACTCCTCTCAAACTCCAACATTCTACCTGAGGCATCCCTCCTAATCTACACTTGGAATCTAATCCCCTGTCAGTCCCCCTCCCCAACCTCACCTGGATGCTGTCCTCACCTGAATGGGCCCTCTTAGCTCCTGCTGGCCTGATACTATTTCTGACCCCCTCAGACTGGCCACTCTGCTCCCTGCCCTCTTGCATAAACATCTAAGTACTTCACTCAGTCACATCTAATGGCTTTGGATTGATTTTTTTTCTTCAGGAAGGGAATACTATAGAGGCAAAAAGACTTTTAAAGAGGTCAAATGGAATGAAAAGAATTTGATCAGAAGAGACCTTGTTCAAATCAAGATTCGTCATCTTTTCCCCAGGCTAGCCCTTCCTCCCTTTTCTATCTATGGAGGCATTCTCCTAACCAGTGGTAAGCTCTTTTGTGGAAACAACAAATTATAGTTGGTGAGCACCTGCTAAACACTAGTTAGAAAACTCATTTGTGAATTTTTTCTCGAGTCATGGGGGTTTCTTCATTATCTTATGTACCTTTGGAACCATTTGTTGGGAGCTGTAAAAGTTTGAGATCGTAATGAAAAAGAAAGATGGCTCAATAAAATGCCATTAAGAATGCCAGTGCCCCAGTGTCTTTGGCCCCTGGGATGGGAAGACTAGCTTCGTGTTGGACAGGGATTGTACCCTGGCATCAAAACTCCATTTAAACATTGGAAATCAAATGTGCTGATTCCTCTTCCAAGAACTGTTGTTAATTCATTGTTTCATTAGAGAAGTCTTGGACTTTGGCTTCTCTTTTGGTAAAGGAAGAATAGCATTTCCTATTGGCCAAGACAAGCAGAGGTCAGTTCAATAAAGAATTTAAAGCCAAGACATGCTGCACTTCTCAGGTGAAAACTTTTATGTAAGCACAGAGTATTGATTTATTTCTAAAATATTATTATCCTTATTAAAAACACTCCAGAGGGCAAAATACTTTCATTGTTTTGGAAATTAAATGAAAGTACCAGCAAACATTGGCCTGAAAATGTAACTAGGTAGGCCATTTTAAAGACAATCATTTATGTCACCGACATTTAAAATAAAATAATCACGCAAGAAAGTGAATGTTTGGTTATTGGTGATGGGAAAGTACAGAGGTTGGCTCCTTGGTCATGGACTTGAATGTAGTTAATAGGAATCTGTTGATGCTTAGAGAAAAACATTGACCAAAGTACTTCTGGAATACTTCTACTTGATAATTATTTTCCACAACTATTTTATTCTCTCTTTCATCGAACAAAGTATCAGAATATTTAAACTTAAATTTATTACCCGGTAGCCTTAATTTTAAAACATTAATTTTCCTCCTAAGTAGTTGCTTGGCCAAGTTCTCTCTGTATTATATTGACTTCAATGACTTCAGCGGAACTGCATTCAGATGAAGTTATCCATATTTGTAGTTGGCTTGGAAGGCCAGATGATCAGATAAAAAGCATAGCAGAGAAGGAGTCCCGGGTTCATGTTCCAGGCCTGCGAAATCTTAGCTGGGTTATTTTCCTCTTTGGGTTTCAGTTTCATTTGCCAAATAGGAGATGAATATATTGCGTCGATTTACCTCAGGTAGCTTTGTGTGACACTAAATAAGGGAAAAAGCAATTTTGGAAATTCTTCAGTGCTCTACCTTAAAAGACACTGATTTATATTTGATTGCTTCTATGGCGATCTCCACTTGCAACTGAAATGATCTTCATTGCTTCATTTCCTCCTTTCTGTCATCGGTGGTACCACTGTTTCTCCAGTCTTCCAGGCTGGAGATTTTGTAGACCCCTTCTATTTTTCTGTTACTCTTGTCTACTTTCTCCAGTTTTTCATCAAGCCTTATGGTTTTTCCCTCCATGTGGCATTTCAGTTTTACTGTTTTGCTCTCTCATCTTTGCTATCCATCCATGCTGAAACTTTTCTTCTTTAGTAAATAAGTCAGGAGATAATGTAGCAGGAATCATTTTTAGCTTCGTTCCTACTTGGAAGTCTTACTTTACAAAAGAGGCTTTAACTGGCCAAATTTTGACTAAATGCCCCCCAACACAAAGCTTTTGTATCTTTTTACACAGACTCCTGTTTTAGTGCAGGCACGTTGGGGACACCTGAACTTGCATAAAATGAGAACATGGTGTCTGATGTTATTACTACAGACCACGTATAGAAGAGATACAGGGGAGAGGCTGGAGGAGAGGTTCTCCAAAGAATTGGCGTTGTCCCATTGTTCTGTTCATGAACAAGGTTAGAGACTCAAGTGGCTGTTATTTGAAAACCTGGAGTGGGAAGTAGCACTTAGGAAATCTGTTGTCAGGAAACAGAGACTCAGGCGGGAGTGAGCGGGGCCCAGACCCTGAGAGAGGGACTGTTAAGAGCTGGTAATGTCTCCAGCTGGGATGGAGGACGGAGTATACAAGAGTGTGCCAGGTATTAAGAAACAACTAGATCAGAGGTAGTGACCAGGCTGTTGAATCAAAAAAGAAGTCAGGTTATCAGAGTGGGGGAAATAGTCTAGCGCCATCTTTAATTCAAAGTGAATGATGCCAAGCTTGGTGAGTTTGAGTTAAAGCTCATTAAATCCTTTTAACCTAAAGTGAAATTTGTCTCAAAAGTCAAGTTGTTGCTGAGACTAGTTTATCTATGGAAAAGGTGTTCTCCAGAGGCTGGGAAGGAGGTGAGGCTGGCTGATTGACAGCTGCTTTGTCAGGAAAAGAAAATTGGCTTCGCCACATATGTGCCTGCATTCTAGTCCAATCTCATACAACACTAACTGAACAAGCTATCAATTTTTCTGAGAATCAGTTTTCTTATCTATAAAGTGGGTGTGATATTGTTTGTGTAATAAAGGTTATTGTAAGGTTTAAGTAAAATGATATATAGTTTTGGGAACTATACTAAGCTATATATTCATTGATATTCTCACTGATTTTAAAAATAGTATTTCTACTACTTTCACATGTGAGGAAAGCAAAGAGGCTTAGAAAAAAATTTAAAACTATGCAATGCTGACTGTTTCTTGGTTCAACATGCTCCTTTTGGGAGTCAATTTCTTAAACAAAATTAGTTTTGTTTTTTTTTTAGCAAATGCTAACAAGTTATTCTTTCATTCAACAAATAATTTATTGAGCCTCTACTATATGTAAGGCACTGTTCTAAGTGCTCGAGATATTTCATACATGAATCAAACAAAAATCTCTGTTATAATGGAGCTTACATTCTGGTAGGAGAAGGCAGGCTATAAATGATGTGCATAGTATACTTAAAATATTTCAATGTGCTGCGTGTGATGGAAAAAATGAAGCAGGAAAACTGAGAGGTGAACGTTTAAAAGGAGTAGTTAGAGTGGCCCTCACTGGAAGACGGTATTTGCACGAGGGCTTGTGCAGCAGAGCGAGCGAGCCACGTGGACATCTGGGTGCAGAGCGCTCCAGGCAGAGGGCGCAGCCAGTCCAAAGGCCTTGAGGTGAGGCTTGTCTGCCCTGTCTGAGGTGGGTATTGGGACCCGCAAACGGTTTTTGTCAACAAAGATTTTTGGTTTGCAAAACACAGCCACGCTCATTGTTTACATGTAAAGTCTGGTTTCTTTTGTGCTATGGAAAAGAAGCTGAGTAGTTGCAATAGAAATCTTTTAGCCTTCAAAGCCCAAACGATTTAACATTTGAAAAACTTTACCAAACACTTTGCCAACCCCTGCTCTTAAGACCAATGCTGGAGTGGAGAGAAAACAACAACAGATTCCTACTTTTTCTTGTTTGTGAGGGAAGGGATTTAAAAAAAATCATTTATTCATTATGTTTCTTTATGAGATTCTTTTCAAATTACTTAGACTGTATCTAGAGAAAACCCATTCTCAATACATAGATCCATTTTTTCAACAGACCAGACAAGGGACCCTACTACCTTATCATCTTTATTTTTCCTAATAGGGGCAATCATGCTTTTATTTATTCTTTAAATTTTGTTTTTGAAAGAAAACACCCAGTCTTTTTGCAAAAAAACATTAAAAAACAAAGGGTGACCGGAGTGTGATACCAGGCAAAATCCAACAGGTGGCTGTATTTCTCAAAGTTTCAAAACCAGACTGCCTATTGCATGCAAATTTCCACCTCAGTTTGCAAGTTACTGCACATTAATTCCGGAATTTCAGGATCATTTTTATGGCAAAGGTCTAAGCAATGGGAAGCAGGAGAGGTCACCACATAACCCGAGATGATTTCATTGACTTTATCCAGATTAGTGCTTCTGTTGCTCATTCAACAGATTCATAACCAGTATTTATCCATATCCTCAGTCTGGTTAGCACTGTGTGGGACACTCTTACATTAAATAGAAAATATACAGAAGAGTTGAAAATCTGTAGCCAGAGACGTTGAGTAGAGTTCTGGATGCATAATAGCAGTTGAGTGAATTTGGAAGTTATTTGGTCCCTTGAAGTAATTTAATCAGTAAGACAATTAACAGTAATTTTTACTTCATAGTATTTCAGAAGGTTTTATACAGGATGTTGGTAAGAGTCCTTAATTTTTATCATGAGGTTTTATACTAAATATTATTATTGATTTCTCTTCTCTCAAACATTTTTTCACATTCTATCTTATTCTATCAGAAAATGTCTGTGCACAGATCTCACCTCCGCAGTTTTGACTAATCTCTACGTGACTGCTTTGACCCTGTTGTTCAGAAGATTTTGAGCTCATTCTTATTCTTGCACTGGCATATGGACATCTGAAGCCATGTCATTCCCTGACAGGTCTCCAGGTATTTTCTCCTGAATGTTTCTGTACTTGTGTTTGTCTCCTACTAATGCCACTGCCCAAAATGGAATCTAGTTTTACCTCAAATTCTTGTCTTAAAATCTTTTTTTCAGGTTAGAATGTTTTGGTTTTTTTTTTTTGGTCAGACATTGTCTTTGTCGTCCTTATAAAATAATGCCATCCCCAGGCCATTATTTTGATATTAGAAGTCAATGTGCAAAAAAAGGAAATTCAGCATTTACATGTTATGTGCAAGACATCGTGTTAAAACTTTAGTATGTAAAATTCTCACCTAACATGAATGAGGGACCCACGGATGGAGCCAAGGGGGGTGGGACTGAGGGCAGGAGGTGGGCGTGGGTAGGGCGGGGGAAAGTGGTGGTGGGAAAATGGAGACAACTGCATTCGAACATCAATTAAAAAAAAAGGTAAAAAAATAAAAGAAATAAAATTCTCACCCAGGAAGGTTATAATCAAATGTGCAATATAATGAGAAGACAATTTCTATGCTACAGGTCAGAATAATCTTCTCTTCCCTATTTACTACATTGCCAGACATCCACTTCCATATTATTTCTTCTCTATAGAAATAGTAAAGAGCTGTTTGTGGATACAAAAAAAATGTTTTCAGGCTCTGTGTCTGCCTCAGATACATGCCTCTGCTTCCAGATTAGCCACGTCGAGTCCCCATAAAGCCCCCATGCTCCTCCATACCCCTGGGCCTGAAGGATTCATTCTGAACGAGTTCTATTATCCATACAGTGGGGAAGAGGTTTCTACGTTTTTTAGTCTTCAAAATACTGTAGTTTATGCTTACCATTTTGTCTAACACACAATTTGAAAAAGTAGAAAGAGTAAAATAATCAAGAGCTTATATTGTTTAGAGAAGGTGAATGGAAAAGATTACAATTTCTTCTCAGGATTAAAGGACACTGGTTGAGTTGGAAGAGAAGTTTCCATATTTATAGCAAATCCAAAAAGCAAATGGGACCTCTGTTATTTACTAAAGGTTTACTCATTAAAGCTTAGGAAAGTAATAGTCATGCAATGATTCAACAAACATTTACTTAATGCTTTTTTATGTGTCAGGCACTCTGGTAAATGATGATATAATAAAAAGACAGATCTAATCTCTGTTTTCATTGAGTGTATTAGCTTTCTATAGCTGCTGTAACAAATTACCACAAACTTTGTGGCTTAGAACAACACAAATTTATTATTTCACAGTTCTGGAGGTCAGAAGTCCAACCTGGGTCTCACTGGGCTAAAATCAAGATGGGAAAAGGCTGCATTGCTTCCTGGAGTATCTAGGGCAGAATCCTTTCCTTGCAGGATTCAAAGGCTGGGCTTGTGGCCCTCTTTCTCTACCTTGTAAGCCAGCAATGTCCTGACCCTTTTGTTTTATTTTTTAATATATGTTTATTGATTTGAGAGAGAGGGAGAGACAGAGACAGAGGTGATGGAGAAACATCCATTGGTTGCCTTCCATATGTGCCTTAATAGGGGAATGAACCTGCAACCTAGGTATGTGTCCTGACCGGGGATCAAACCCCCAACTTTTAGGTGTACTGGATGATGCTCCAACCAACTAAGCCATACCAGCCAGGGCTGTTCTGACCTTTTCTATGATCACAGATGGAAAAAGTTCTCCACTTTTAAGAACTCATATGATTACATTGGACCCATCTAAAAAAATCTGGGGTGTTCTTGTCATCTCAAGCTCTGTACCCTAATCCCATTTGCAAAGTCTCTTTTGCCTGGTAAAGTAATATATTCACAGGTTCTGGGATTAGGGCATGGACATCTTAAGTGCCATTATTCTTTGTGCCTATTATATGGCATTTACAGTCTTGTGCATGAGTAGCAAACTCAAATGCCAACAGGGCGGGCAGGGGACCGAAATGAGTGAGATCCGCGGATGAAGGCAGGAGGGGAACTGGAACATTCACATTGATTGTTAACACATATGGATGCTGGCTCTACGTTGCCACATCTTTCCCTATTTCAAGAACAACTAGAAATGTGGAGTATGTGAAATATACCAGTTTTTAAAATGTGAGCAACTATCTTAGGTTGACTCCCCAGAAGTAGATCCCAAGTCAAAAATTGGTATATAAGTAGTTTATTTAGGAAGTCCTCCCAGGGAAACTGGGAAGGGAGTGGGAGAATCAGTAGTACCAGAAAGGGGAAAAGTCCCAGCAAGGGTGCAATCTCAGGCAAAGTCCTATAACCTGATCCCATGGGGAAATTCTGGAGCATAAGTCATAACTCATACCCCCATGGGGAGCAAGGGAGCTGGGGCTTTCGCAATTGTCCACTGCTCAGCCACCTGAGGGACATGCAAACTGCCTGGCATTACTTGGAAAATCATGAACAACAGTGCTCGTGTTATTTTCTTACTTGGCCTGATCATCCTAATAGCCCTAGACATCAGAGTAACAACAATTGTTCAAAGTATCTGTGCGGTTAGATGAAAATCGTAATTCTAAATGACCTTCTAATCTAGGAAAGTATGCATAAGAGATTGTAATAATATCAGTAAAATGTTATAGTTTAGCCAGTTGAGCTCATGTGTTCTTGTAGACAGGGCATGGGTAGTAGACCGGGCCAGTGTTGACGAGAAAGATTTATTCCACTCTCTTTGATCCTTTCTTGGAAACCACCATCCATTGCCTGAGACTATATCTGACACTCGACTTTGCAACTCAAAAGAATGTTGTTAGCCCCTTCGATACAGGTTTATGAAGTAATTTGGCTTCCTCTGGAATGATAGGCATTCTGTGTTTTCTAGGGGTCACAACGAAGATGCTGGTTTTTATTTATATATCTTCCAAAGCACTAGAAGAACCCAGCTGCATTAAAAAATTGTCACATGGTAATTAAGATATTGGGGTAAATTGGTTACTTTTTCAGAACTCAAAACAGGTCAGTTGATTTTTTTTTTTTTGAATTTAAGACTATTTGTAACTGTTTTGTCCTTCCTTTCCGTAAGATTTTTGCAGGAATTTTGAGGATAAGTAAATTTGGTGAACAAAATTAGTTACAAGTTAAGCTACTTGTAGGTCATTTTTGGATGCCTTGAAGAGGATGAAAATGATATTAGAAAGTAATAATAAGGCAGCTGAAAATTTTGGAAGCCAATATTTTAATTACAATATTGTTTACAGAGCTGAAAGAAATGGGAAAAAGAGAGCAGTCGACTCTCTCATGCACAAGAGAACATGTGGTGTTACTCTGGGAAAACGTCATGAGTCTTATTAAAGAAAGATTGTATGACTGTGTATGGAAGGCTTTGGTTCACCTGTGGCTGTCTACTCTTAACCCCACCAGTTATAGCCTCGCAATATCCTAGACGTTGCAACTACTATCAGCTGCCCAGCCAAACAATGGATTCCACATGGACATATTTGTCTTGCGGAGTTGACATCACAATTTTTCATTAAAAAAGTTTCTTTTAATTCGTTGAATACACCAGCGCCATGCACTAAAGGCTACTAGTGCATTAATTTGAAGACTAGCTCATAAAAAAAAGGAGTCAGAAACATTTGTCAAATTCCTAGCAGTTTTCCATGAGGCCAATAACTTGGATTTGTTTTTATAGAGGGTGGTTGTGTAAACTGCACATATAACTTGGTAGTATCTCTTACCTTATGATTTATCTTTACATTGTCATGTGTTAGGTCTCAAATATCATCTACAAAATAATCATGGCGGAGATAGAGGTGATGTAGCCAAGCACACAGGGGGTATTGGCTATTTTTCCAAAAATGGTGATGGGGTCAAAAGGACCCTAGTTTGGACATGGTTTTTACTGGTGTGTGACGATGCATGAGTGTCTTAGCTTCTGCATATCTATTTTCTCTCTCCAAAATGAGGAGTTTAAGTTTAGATAACTTGTGATGTTTTTCCAACTCTGACATTTTGTTCCATTTTCTGTTCATTCAAACAGGCTAGGGACAGACCAGGATGACATCACTGTCTCCTCCCTTGCTCAGCTGATTTGTCCTCCACTTTGGCCATTTCTCTTCTAAACTTGAAATGTAAGCTTAGGAAATCCCAGCTGTTTGGAAGTGGCTGGTCCCTGTCAAGGGAGTTCCAGGACTTTCTCCTAATCAGTCAAGGCATTTGTTCCCCCCACTAACCCCACAGAATTCATCTTTGTGTTTCCATTCCTTTCATTTTGACTCCAGGGCAGTGAAGAAAATTGCTCCCAAGATACCAGCCAAATTTCATTTCTCTGGCCACTTTCAACTGGTGGTCCTGGGAGGGAGTAGGGAGGATATGACAAGTTGGTCTCTGAAGGACAAGGGCTACATGGCTCCTTCTACCTGCAGCATCCAGACTCTGCTGGACAGACCCTGGTGAAGGCTCTACCCTGGGATGAGGCGTTAGGACCACTCTTGTCTTTAGAAATAGGGATGTTCCTTTCTGAGAGAGCACTCTTTCTTTCCTGGACTTCAGGGCTTGTTTAAACAGTTCAAAACTGCTCATACTAATTACTTGTGTCATTTGGTTTTTCCCCCTTGTTTCTTCGGTTCTGTATTTTTGTTGGAACAATTTGTAAGCTCCTTTAGAAGCTGATATTTCTTCTTTCTATGAAAAAAATTCTGCAGCCTGTAGAGGAGGGGGAAGGAAGGGAGAAGAGGGGAGAAAATGAACCACTCCCACTTGCTTGCTAGGTCCCCTTCTCATTGTGGAGATTTATACAATATTATGAATGACATATGGGGGGAGGACACAGAAAGAGACACCTATTTTTCTCTCAAATCCTATAAAAGCACATTTTTGTCTAAAGAGTCATATGTAGTTAGAGGAGACTAAGTATAACTCAGAGAATCCTGGATTTTATGGCCTTGACTCGATTTATAGGCATGCTCCCCTTTGACCAGGTATCAGAAGGCTGTATGGGGCTGTCTATCCCAAGAGCCCAGCAGTTGCTCAGCACCTATTTCCTGTCCGTTGACTCATTCTAAGTATTTACTAGGCTCAAAAAACAAACAAACAAACAAAAAAAAAAACACCCAACAAAAAAATCATTCTCATTCAACTGAAATAAAAATCATTCTCAATTTTAAAGTTGTATGAAAGGGACACCTACCCCAAGGTAATGTAGAAGTGATTTATAGGGAGATGCTTTGGTATCTCAGGATTTCTTAACCTTGGCACTATTGACATTTTGTGCTGGATAATTCTTTTATTTGGGGAGATGCAGGAGTGCCCTGTGCATTGCAGGACATTTAGCAGTTTCCTTGGTCTTTACCTGCTAGATCCCAACAGCATTCCTCACCCTCAAAGTTAGAACAGCAAACAACATCTCCAGATATTGCCAAATGTCCACTAGGAAACATAATCTTCCTTGGCTGAGACAACTGCCTTATATTAAATAATTCTTTGTTTTACCCCGTTTTATCACATTTGACGTAATGGTCTCTACTGTATGGAAGCAAGTTGACTCTCCCAAAACCAACTTGATAAAAGCTGACAAAAGCCAATTTCACCAAATGTCATTTTCCAAAAGATCAAATGCCAAATGAGCAATTTACCAAATTTACCATATATACTCAATTCATAAAAAGTTGTTTAAAGGAATTTTCTTCCTGAATATGTTAAATGCATTTTTAAGAAAAATATATTTTTAAGAAATTTATACTCAAATTTTTGGAATATATTTAAAAATATTATTCTTAAACATGTTTTGGAAAACCCACAGAGCAGGTAAACATAGCAAATTGTTTTGCAGTGAACTGGTTTTCAGAAAAGTGATCAAGAAACTGACTAAAGTTCTATCCACCTGTCCCCATGGTAGTCAGAGTGGTACCTGTCCTTGGGAGAAGCCCAGGGACCATGAAGGTAACTCAGTAGACTTGTTAAGAAGGGTTATCTCTTGAGAAGAATAAAACAACAGGTATGTTGGTGTCACTGTTCTTTGTAGCAAAGAAAATGAAACGTAGCTCATCTTGGGTAAATGTTTCATACACTGGTTCACAAAGCAAGCATTTTTTTTTCTGTTCAGGCTTGTGCCACTTTTTTTTTGTTTTAATCTTTACTGTATTTGTTTTCCATTATCATTTATCCCCCTTATATCCCTCCCAGCAATCACTACACTATATTTTTTATTAATATCATACTTCCTATACCTACATTAAAATAGTAACTTGATCTTTAAGCTGAGGTGACATATAGTACCTACCCATATGGAACTTTCCTTTGTTTGACTTCTTCAATTGATGCAATTTTTATAATTTTCCCATATTAGTTATAAGAGCAGCGTGAGTTTGGAGGTGGGCAAGAAAATGATGCTATGTACACCTATTGTATTTCAGATAATGTATGGAGGTTTTATTTGGGAAGTTTATGGGGGGAGGAGAAGTATAGTGGAAAAAATGTAGGGGAGGAAAAGAAAAATATTCTGACTCTTTATGCCCTGTAGCACCCCTAAAGCTCCACCATTTGATTTATTCCTTTGGATTAAGTAGTAAGATTGAGAAAAGCAGATGGGGGGAAGCATGGTCTCTGAAAAGGGAGAGACATTATTGTTACTTTTAAAACCTCGCCAGAGGTTTTTTTTTTTTAATTTGAGAGAGAGAGAGAGAAAGAAACATCGATCACTTGCCTCCCCTACATGCCCCAACTGGGGATTGAACACACAACCTAGGTATGTGCCCTGACCAGTAACGAAACCCACAACATTTTTGGTGTTCAGGATGACACTCCAACCAACTGAGACACCTAGCCAGGGTGGTAGAGACATTATTTAAAAGGTGGAAAGATTCTGAGGATGCCACTTGATTAAAGTACCCTTTACATTCAAGTAAGGCCGGATGTTATCAATTTACCTAGATGTCATCTTAAAGTATACCTTCAGAGGGGTCATAAGCATACAAGATTTGCCCACTTGAATGGAGACTGGTGGGGAACCCTGGGATCATAAACCCTAGTCAAAAAGTCTCTGCTTGGGTTATGGGAAGTTAGAGGTGTCAGTCAGCAGGCATGGGTGCTAGAGGCAGGAAGTGGGGGAACATTTCAAGAGAAAGTATAATATATAAGTTCAGGTCAAATCCTCTCTCGTCATACTGAGCTCTTATTTTTTAAACTAAGGTTAGCCTGGCCGGTAAAACTTAGAGAAGATGCTTTTTGATGTTTGAATATTTATTGATTTATAACCCGTCAGCCTGTTACATGATAGGAAATATGCTGTTGATGTTCTTCTATCCTTTCTTTCTGGTCAGCTTAGACTCAGCTTCAGAACCCCTTCTTATCTTGGCACTTTCAGCGGTAACTGCCAAATAATGAGAATTGGCACGTGAGTTAGAGCTCACTTGTTGTCTCCAATCTTGCAGGTCAAGATGGGCGACTATTTTCACTAAGTTATCCGCTAAGAAATCTTCATCACCAGCACTCACAGATTTTTGGACAAACCCGGATCCTTGCCTTGCTAGTGCCACTTTTCGACATGGACTTTGCAGTATACTTGGCTGGAGATTAAATAGCCTAGAAGCTTTCCCCTAACATAGCACATTGTCTCATTCTTTCCCAGAACTCTGAAAATCCAAATCTTTTATTTGAAGGCAGAGAACTTTAAGCACTCAATAAATACTTGTTCATTTGATTTTCTCCAAATTCTCACATTGTCACCACTGAAAGTATGGTTCTGTACAACTCAATACCTATTTTATTTTATTTCTGAAGTACATTTATTCGTGTTGGGGACAGTGAAACAAAGGGAGGGTTTAGGGCAGAAAAAGCAACAGGAGAGAGCCTACCTGGTGCTCTGCTTAGGCTCTCGAGAAACGTTATAGAAAGGAAGCGAGCCACGGTGGGGCTGCTGTTAGCTCACAGAAAAGTCAGAGAGAAGAAGGCCTTGGGGACAGCATCAGTGAGTAATCCCAGGACAAACTGCCACTGCCCATGTCTCTCTTGGTTGCAAGTCTTGTGGGAACCCTTAGTGTTTAGGAGAGAAAAGTAAAGATGCACACCAGAGAGTGAGGAGAGGCATGTGTGTGCTCTAGAGGAGCCTGCTCAATCCCCATTTTAATTAGAGGTTCTATTCTCTCATGTTTCACCCTCAAGGGGAAGTCAGAAAGCTCATCTCAGTGGACAGATGTGGAGTTGAATGCCATGGGGTTATTCCTATGCAGCCCTTCTACCACACCACATTGCCTTGTTATCGTTGGCTTAACAAAGGCCAGATTTTTAGGAACTTAGGAAAATAACAATTACATTGAAATCATGCTTTGAAATAAAATTTATAACTTTGGCCAAGATAGATATACCCATGCCTTTCTCATTCTTATATTCCATGTTTTCTCCACTGCCTTTGAAATTTTTTTCTTAAACAAATCAACTGTACTTGCCCATTTTGTAATCTTTTTGAAAGGAGGTCAAAACCTTCTTTATTTTATACACATATTCATTATATACACAAACATAACATTTACAACTTGTGGGAGTTACATTAATTGTGTTCTTGGTAGTTTTGCTACTGCCTCACCATCTGTCCAATTATTTGTTTGCTCAAGCCACAAGTGTTGGACTTCTACCGAGAGCCAGGAGCTGTGACGGGAGTAACAGGAAAGATGATGCTGGGGAACCGTGGCATTGTTCCTCTGCTGGTAGATGCAGAGCAATGTCAGTGCTGCTTGGTTACAATAACAGCAGGCTCTTCCTCATCTCTTAACTTAGGAAACAGCAAATTAGTTTTGCGTCTTCTACACAGAAAACAGTTAATGTTATATCTGAGTAGCTTTAGATTGCATTATCTAGGTCATGTTGTTTGACGATGTTAGTATTAGCCTCTTTACTAAAATCTTTTATATTCTTATAAATAAGCCATATTCCTTCTTTCCTGAGCTTGTATTGACACAATTGATTTTATTTTTATTCCAAGTATAGGTTAATTTATTCTCATAAAACTTCATGCCAATATTAGTCATAATTTTGAGCCCAGAGAGAATGTTTTGAATTTATGTCTTGTTGATATAGATCTCCAAAACATTGGTTTTCTAAAGATTATGTTAGCATGCATTTGCCTTCATACGAATCGCTGATAAACACACGGACCTAGGAGAAGGCCAAACGCAAGCCTTAAATTGCAGTATCTCTTCAGTCAGGCACAAATCCCCTTCATCCTGCCAAAACCAAGCTTACATTTCTTCAGCTTATCTATAAACTCGTTTCAAGAGAGTTTGTCAAGTGTTTTAAGATGTTCTCCCTTATCTACAAATTTTGTTCCTTTAAATTGTAAATAAGATTATTCTTGAATACCTTCAATTTAGATCTCGGGATAGGCCATTTTCAGTTCTTATGATGGAGCAAAATGTGGAAAGCATCTCTCTAAGAAAGATAAGTTAGTCTGTGCATGTGACACTGGATTGCAGATGGAAAGACAGGAAAAAGGAACACAGGAGAGGAACCATTAACACGATCAGTGTGATAGGCAATGAAAGCCCCAGCTAAAGTGTGAGAAATAAACATGGAAAGGATAGGAGAAATCCAATACATATTGGAAGGAAAGATCAATAGAGCCTCTTTTTTTTTAAAGGTTTTATTTATTTATTTTGAGAGAGAGGGAAAAGGAGGAAGAAAGAGAGAAAACATCAATGCGTGGTTGCCTTTCATATGCCCCTACTGGGGACCCGGTGCACAACCCAGGCTTATGCCCTGACTGGGAATTGAACTGGCAACCCTTTGGTTCACAGGCCAGTGCTCAATCCACTGAGCCACACGAGCCAGGTGAATAGGACTTCTTTACTTCGAGGGGAATTCAAAGACAACTCTGGGCACCCAAAATGAAGACTTTTGGAGGGCTATCTAATATTCTAATATGCACAGGTTGTGTAAAGAGTGGTTTTTATTCTGTCTTTTATAACATATCTTATGTAGCATTTGGTATAGAGTAGGAGACAATTATCAATATCAATTTAATTTGAAATAACAAGTATAAAGACAAAGTCTATTCTTTCGTTCATGACACACCACTTCACACCATTCTTCTTAGTCTCCCTCACTCTCCTTAGTCCTAGCACTTCAAGATGTTTAAATCAAGTGAGTCCCCAACTCAAAATGTATGGTAAATGAAATCTGGGCAAGAGGTCAAGGTTAGAGATTTGGAGAATGTGGGAAATCACACAGGGTGAGAAACAGAGGTCTGAAGATTGTCATTTCGGGGAAGGGAGCAAAGGAAGAAGAGAGCTGAAACACAGGTTAGTTGGTAGAGGAGGGAGGAGAAACAAAAGTATAATGAAAGAAAGACAATACATTGGTTTCTGGTAGCAGAGAATGGTCAAATACACAAATGTTACTCAAATGAGAGAATCTGGATTTGTTTAGAATGATATTGGCAACTTTATGAAAAATTATCATAGATTTGAAAGGATAAATAACAAATTACAAGAAATGCTTGGTTAAATAAAGAAGTGGATTACAGAGACAGGTGTATTGGACAAGAGGTGTATTGACCTGCTTGAATTATTAGATGGGGGAGATGTGAGTGTGTTTGGAGACAGGAGGAAAGAAGATAATTTAGGGAGGGAGGCTGAAAGGGCTGAAGGGTTTTCTTGTAGTGTTAACTGCAGGAAAGGCCTTTGTGGAGCCGAGAAGAGTTGGGATTAAAAGGACAAGAGGAAATCTTATCTTCAGGACTGTGGTGGCTTCCTCCTCTAAGACCAGGTGAGAAGGATACGTATGAAAAGGGAAGCTGATGCAGATAACGCCAGGACTTCTCAAGAGTAGTTCTACTAATTTGAAGTTTAATATTCCAGCATTTACATGCTCATGTCCTAGTTACCTTCATTTAAGACTTTGCTAGCTTTTCCTCTGGGTGATGATTAATTCCCTTAAACTCCCCTTCTCCAAGCCTTCTGAAAACCCCATTGCAATAGGTACGAATGGGGAGCACAGGCAGGGTCCCCTTTAGTTGGACTCATTTACTTTAACGTCCCAAATATGAGGTGACTTAAGGGGCACTGAGGGTGCTTCCTGACCATGAATAATTGTCCCACCAGTGAAGTAGAGAACCTGGCCTTTCACCTTTAAGAGTTTATCTTTCTTTTTACCAAGTGTTTTTAAAAAATGTAAAAATTCTTTGGGGCTTTCAGCTTTTAAGATTGGCCACAAGTTGTTTTCATTTTAGTAAACATTTACTAAGGACAGCACTACTCTTAGAATGTTTCCTTCCTTTGTTTCTTTCTCCCATAGGTCCTTCTTTTTGTTCTTCTTTCCTTGCTTCCTTCTCATCTTCCTTCCTTCTATAAATAACGAGTCCTTGTGGCATCACAAGTGTCACTGAGGCTTGGGATACAAGGACGAATACGAATGGTCAAGTACCGCATGGTCTAAAGAGGCACACGGATATCAATTCAACGATAGCATAGCCAAGTACATAGTGGGTGTGCTAGATCAACGCACTCAAGCTCAGGAGTTTTACTGGTGGGTAAGAAAGAAGGGTGATGTCACTTAGAACATACAACAATACTTAAACAGAGGAAGCTTGAGAGGATAATCCTAGCAGGTAATCTTGGCAGTCAAGGTACGTGTCATGAGGTAGAAAAGCAGTAAAGCTGCAGAATTTGCTTGGGTCTGCCCTGAACACAGGAATGAATGGGTAGACAGAGTGGAAACCATAATGCCTAATTCTTGAGCTTCAGTGCCTTTGTGGCGTACCAGTGAGCAACTGGCACACAATGGCGTGTGAATTCAATCCACAGCTAGGCTAAAATTTTTCAATAAGTTCTGTCTCTACTCTCAAACAATAGCATCATAAACTTTCCGAACTAATTTTTGGAAGCCAGAATAACCCATTTAAATCATTTTCAACTGGGAAGGTTTAGATCTAATCTCAGTTTATAATGAACTTCAAATGAGATGTTGTCTTTCCTCTAGCAGTTACCCAAGTAAATATGGATAATTTATATTCTGATTTATCCCCATGACTCTCACTGTTAGGGCACTGGAATTATTGTCAATGGCAAAACACAAAAGGGGAAAGAGACTGGGACTGGGAAAATGAATTTAAGTCCAACTTTTTCTTACTAAACATTTCCCTTCTGTACAATTTTATTATTATTTTCACAGAGCTATTAAATGTCATGTTTGGAGTAAATGTCATTAAAATCCAGAGGCAAATTAGAAAAATAACATCTGACATTAATAAGAAAATATCTGTCTAGAACTACATGAGCTGGTGGAAAGAGAATTCTCTGTACCACCACCCCTTCACAGGCTCCCAACTCAATGCCCACTCTTAACCCTTCCTCTCCACAAGGACATCCAGTGACAATGCACTTAACCAAGGAAAGCAAATCGTCTCCCTGGCTTATAATTGTATTAACTGCTGTAGTTGTAAAGAAAGAACAGTTTATTTTTCCAAAAATGTTCTGCTTAGTACATGATGCAACAAGAGTGATCTGAGAAACAGTACATGATATTTAGCGGTGCATTCTTTCTGAATGTCAGTAATGTGCCAGCCAATACTGACATTATAGAATCTGGGTACTCTAATTGTAGAAGCTTTTTAAGGGGAAAAGTTTTGTTCCAAACTCACATTAACCTACAATGAGAAATGATTTTAGGTTGTTTTCAAGAGATTATTTCAATGTTCAGATGCCCTGCGTAATGATAACAATGAAGTCACAACATTGTTGATGACCCTCCAGGAATACTGACCTAACTGTGTTGCACATCACCCCGGGTTTAGAAATATCTAACATACTTCTTTTCTATTAGATCATTGCTTGCCTACAAATTCATTTCAATAATGATTCTACTTAATTGTTTTAATTCTTTCTTCAGACCAAGAATTATCATAAACCTTTGGAGCAATGGGGAAAAAAGACAAATATTCATTTAATACTTTGTCTTTTCCAGGGACTTAAACATAACATATCTTAATGTATGTATCTCATCCTTTTTGATAATATAATGTATTAAGCACCTACTAGGTGACATGTTCTTTGCTGAGAATATTCCATATATTGCCTCTAAACTTTCCAACAGCCTTTTAGAAATGAAGTAGCTCAAATGATGGCAGAGATAGATTTTAAGTTTTGATTCAGTGAACCCAAGGCCCATGTTTTAACTAGATCAATTTAATATATCCTGTGCAAGAAATGATGACTTCACTTAGTTTTCTGCTCACATGGACGACACTCTTCCATCAGAAACATCATCCATTAGACTACATTAATTATTACTTACAATCCAGAAGCAAATGATAAAAATTACATTTGAGTTTGATCAGGAAATTTCTGTTCAGAACTGTACAGCCTGGTGGGGAGAGAATCCTCTATACTGCCACCACATGGTCCCACAGATGTCTAGTGAGAATGCACTCACCCAATGAAAGGTAACTGCCATATTGGCTCTATGAGAAGGCACACACCTATTTTAAAAGATGCCCCCCCCCACCAAACCAGTAACCCCTCAGTTAGCTGAGAATCACTGCCATCTAGACATCTTCACAGCCTGATGCTTCTCTAATTAATTATGAACCTATATAAAAAGGGTCACCTGAAAGACATTTATGTACCTCCATAAAATTACTACTGAAAACATGAGTCATTGCAATTCTATGTTTCTTAAGAATCATTTGGGCATATTCTTCTTAGAGTTCAATTCTAGAAATATTTGTCTTTTCCAATGAAATAACAAATTTAAGAATATTAACAGCCTTGGCCAGTGTGGCTCAGCTGGTTGGAGTGTCATCCCCTAAACCAGAAGGTCATGGATTTTATTTGGTTAGGGCACATGCCTAGGTTGCAGTTTCAGTCCCTGGTCAGGGGTGTGTGTGAGAGTCAAATGATCAATGTTTCTCTTTCACATCAATGTTTCTCTCCCTCTCTCTCTCTCCCTTTCTTCTCCTCTCCCTAAAAATCAGTAAGCATGTCCTTGGGTGAGGATTAAAAAAAAGAATTTGAACAACAAAATAACTCAGGAGAAAATAGCATGAAGTGTGGTGATGTTTTTATCAAGATGGAACCCAGTCATATTTATGTTTTGCTTTGTGTCTTGACTCTCAGAAAATTCAGATTTATATTTTGTATTAATTATAGCACTATCTTTATCTTACATTACTGGTAAAGTGATTTATATTTTGATTGCTCTCATTATTTGATATTTAATCTTTTGTTTTTAATTTAATATTCTGTTACATGTCTTTAATTTTAAGCTGTCTCAAATAACCTTTCATAGAAAAGTAATACAATTAAAAATAAGACAGTTTCTATTTGTTCCATTTAAGACTGCCCAAGTCTCTAAGGTTTTTTTTACATTACATTTTTATTAACCACTCATATCTAATAATTCACATACTTTTAGATTCTTTCTTATAACAAAGATTCTTCCCTTCCTCTACTCTCACCATTTCCACCTGCAGCATTCTAACCCAAACTTTCCTGATCATTGCATTACTGAATGTTTCCCAACTAATTTTCCTCCCCCCAACTCTTTTCTTGTAAATTCTTCTTCTCTCCATACTGCCTATAGATGGGCTTTGTCACCACTGTGTTCCCGTTGCTGTGCACTTGTGATTTAATAATGAGCAAGGACAGACATTAGAGACAGCCATTAAGTAAATAATATAAGTGTGGTGAATACTGAAACAGAATGTATCAGAGCTACTATGATCTACTGAAGGATCGCTCAGACTTGGCACTTTTGAGGCTTTGTGCTGGATAATTCTTTGTTGGGGAGGTGGTATTGTGTACCTTGTAGAATGTTTAGCACCATCCCTGACCTCTGCCCACGACATGCTCATCCCCACTTGTGACAAGCAAAAGTGTTTATTGCCAAATATTACCTGGGGGCAAAATTTCCCCCCTAGCTGAGAATCACTGCTCAGCTGTAGTCTGTATGGGTTGGGGGTGTGTCTATTGTGGAAATGTTAAACACATTTAAAAGGCCATTTGGATTGAGAGCTGAAGGATGAGTAGGAATTAGTAGAAATTAGGATTGTGGCAGGACAGGGTAAAAAGTTTTGGGAGATGAGTTGTTCTTAGTGTTCTAGCAAGGAAGATTGGTACATACAAAAACGCTGAGGTGGGAATGAACTTGGAATATTCCAGGGTCTGACAAGAGTCCAGCACGGACTAATACAGAGTGAGATGAGAGAGTGGCTACCGCCAGTGCTGAGAGGGGAACTGTAAGCAGTGAGCAACACAGAATGACCGTTAACAGGAAATGACAAGATAATCATTCAACTCAACCAGCATAATGGCAGGAGGCGGGATGAAGGGGAAGACTGTGCCTACAACAGCATCTTCAGTGAATGTGCTTGGACCTGGGCAAGTGTGTTGATGACACCAAAGGGCAGTGCGGTAGGAATATGGGTCATTGGTTATGGTATAAACCTCAGGAGCAAGTGTGTGTGCATGTTTACTTGTACATATGTGTGATCTAGGGTTCTATTTTAACAAGAGGGTCAATTTTAGAAGAGTCAGGAAAGGCCTTTGTAAGAACATACCAGTTACTCCTCCCAGCCTTGTGCAACCCTGGGTGAGGGGAGGTGGGCATGGTGCAGAAGGTGCAGCTTGCACTGGAAAGGGGCACAGAGGAAGCAGTCTTATAGGGGACCAGGGAAGAGAGACAATATCTGATGAAGAACTTGAGAATATAAGGCAGTTTTCTCCCTGTGAAACTCTTCTTTTTATTCTTATTCTATTGCAGTTGTCTCAATTTTTCTCCCTTTGCACTCCTCCGCCAGCCCACACCCTGCTCCCTGATCCCACAGTCCATTTCCCACACTGTTGTCTATGTCCATGGGTCATGCATATGTGTTCTTTAGTCCCTTCCCCTCCTTTCCACCATTATCCCCCACCCCACTCCCCTGTGGCCACTGTCAGTCTGTTCCATGTTTCCATGTCTCTGTTTCTATTTTGCTTGTTAGTTCATTTTGTTCATTAGATTCTTCTTATAAGTGATGTCATATGGTATTTTTCCTTCACTACCTGGCTTATTTCACTTAGCATAATGCTCTCCAGATCCATCCATGCTGTTGCTAAGGGTAGGAGCTCCATCTTTCTCTCTGCTGCATAGTACTCCATTGTGTAAGTGTACCACAGTTTTTTGATCCCCTCATTTACTGATGGGCATTTAGATTGTTTCCAGCACTTGGCTATTATAAATAGCACTGCTATGAACTCCAATTCAAAAGAACTTATGCACCCCTATGTCCTTTGAAGCTCTTGAGGATGCTGTTTGAGGCAGGGGAGAGAGGGGGTGGAATCTGAGGTTAGAGGATTTTTCTACGGATCACAGCCTTGCACAGTTTATTTGTCTGGGGATCCTGTCCCTTTGGACAATGAACAGGGAAGGCTGGAAATGTGGCTCATGGTAGGCTAGTTCTGAGTGTCTCATGAGGGATAATGGGTACACAGACTTGGAGATTTTGGTATCATAAAATAAATCTTCCCAAATGCCCACTTTTATAATGCTACATTCTAACCCCTTTTCCTTTGACCCTTCTAGAAACCTGCCAAACAAGTAGGACCTTTCACAACTTGTCTCTCAAACTTTGAGTTACATTTTTGCTCTATATGAGCTTTGTTCTGCCTGACCTGCTCTTATTGTTCTCGTAGCATGCCTTGCTCTCTTTGCCTGCTCCATGGCCCAAATCTGCTTTTTCCTCTTCAAACCCCATCCATTTTTAAATACCTAGTTTATATCCTGCCTCTCCCATGGCACCTTTCCAGACCACTGTACCCACAGATGTTTTCTGTTCTTCTTAATTGGCATTTAATTTAAAACTGCCTTGGGGCTTTTTTTGTACCGGTACCCTATATATTGTTAACTTTTCATAACTTTGTTGTCTCTAAAATTAAATTGCATATTTCCTGAAAGCACAGATCAGGCTCTGTGCATTTTCATATACTCCAAAAGGCCTAATGCAGGACCTGCCACACACAAGTCACTCAACTGTTTGATTAACCCACTATGATATTAAGATACATATCACTTCTCTAGGATAAATGCAGAAGCCCATTGGAGTAAGCATTACGTTGCATGTAGACTCAAGGTATGAATTTGCCTATATATTCATTATTTCTTCTCTACAAAGGCTCTGGGAAGAATCTTACTCACTATCTAGCTCATCTTACAGAGAACGCATTGTTCTTTGTCAGGTGACTCTGGGATAGACACAGATTGGCAAATTTAAGTGCTTAGCTTTAGCAACAAGAAGGCAAGAGCAGCTCTGGGCATGGATGAAGTGGTCAGGAATGCAGGGAAGGACGGGCCCAGTCAGACATCCAAGGGGGGCTGTAAGTACACGGAGGCAGGGGGCAGAACAGGGGGTGAGGGACGTCAAAAGGAGGTGAGAAATAGTCAACTGTTTGCTTTAAGGCTATGTTCTAAAGTTTAACTGGTGAACTGCTGTAAGGGGCATTTTAGAGAGAATGAGCAAACTTTCAGTGATCAATGAACAGACTTTTACCTCCATAGTCACAATTGGAAATCAACCACTTTCCCAAATTTACGTTTCCAGGTTCTTAGCTAAAAGCAGTGGGTGTGAGGAAAAGAGAATTTGTTCTAAGCAAAGAAAGGAAGAGTGGTGGTGGGTGACTGATTATCTGATCACTTCCAGCCTTCTCAAGCAAAAATATAGCTTTAACTCTGTTGTGTGAAACAATAAAATCTTTGTCAACTACCCTCCCCATTAGTACAGACAACAGTAGATCCATTTTCCTGCTCCATCTTCGTTTGGTTACCATTTGGCAGCTGACAGAGTTTTCATCCCCCTCTGGGTTAGGGGTGGGGCAATGGAGCTCTAACCCAGGCACCTGGAACACCCTGACGAGGGTCTGGCTGATGCCAAGCGTGGTGGGAGGGTTGTTGCATCGTCTTTCACTGATACCTTCCTATTATTCCAGATCAGGTTCATTTTCCCTTTCTCCCTCCTTTTATTGAATTTATTTGGGTGACACTGATTAATGAAATTATACAGGTTTTAGGTGCACAATTCTACAACACATCATTTGTACACTGTATAGTGTGTTCACCACCCCGAGTCAAGTCTCTGTCCATCACCATTCATCCCCCCATACCCTCTGGTGAGTCTGCTTCAGCAAACCTGAAGCTGAGAACTTGATTGTTTTTAGACCTGGAGTTAGTTTTCTAGGCCCCACTGCCTCACTTGTGTAAGTTGAGATGCACATCCAAGCTTAGGGCCAGTTCTGAAACTCCTACCAATTCTTACAGTGCATTGACCATGTCTTTTACTATGTTGGCCAAAAAGTCCATTTAGTTTTTTCCATAAAGATACATTTTTCATTTTTACTAATAACTTTATTGATATGGATATTTTGTGTATGTTGGTTATCTCCCACTACTGGCTTCCAGTGGGTAAAGGCCAGGGAAGCTGCTAAACATCTTCCAATGCATAAGACAGCCGCAGAGCAAAGGATTATTTGGAGAAAATGACAACAGTACCAAGAAACTTTGCAAGCTACTTTCGACACATTTGTTCAGTGACAGCACCTTCTCCATACACTGCACAAACCTTTCTTTGCATTTCAGTTGCATTTTTGCCTTTCTTGAAATAATGAAGTGTAATATGCTGAACTTGTTGCTTATTTTCTTCCATCTTCAATGTTAAAATTGCTACACAAAAATTCACCAATTTCGATCATTTTTATAAATGCAGGCTGATATGACAGCTGTCACAAAACAATGTCACAAAGTTGTTTTGAATGAAGTTAAAGACAAGTAAGCACTACTAGAACCATTGTATGGAAAAAACTAAACAAACTTTTTGGCCAACCCAGTGTTTTCAGATAGTTAGACATCTCAGAGCCTTGATGACTTTGAAGGGATGGTTTCTCACAAGGGTAGCTAATTCCCACAGATACCAAATTTCCAGTGCACGTTTCCCATGCAAACCAAACAATCCAGAGCCCTTACCCCCAACCATCTCCTTTATATGGCTCTTATACTCTAGACACTATCTCTCCATCTGTCCTAGCCACCCCAGGAGCTGGCGCCAGACAAGTAGGGACAGCCTTAATGCCCCAGTCGCCCGCTGAAATTATCCAAACTAGCCAACCCTAAGCTCATTTACCTTGTCTTGCTTGTTCCTTCCCACAGAAACCACAAGGAAGGCCCTTGCCCACATTTTCCCTGGTTCCTCTGTCTCCTGACTGATGCTGGTGCTTCCCTGTGTGGCCCCTCATAGTGATGTGTCCCTTCTTCTAGGAACCAATGAGTAACAAATTATCCTTTCAGTGACAATTGTATCCCAATCTGTTTTGCTCACCACACCTGAGTAGCAATAAAACCTATATTTTAAAACATGCAGTTATGATATTGAACCCAATTTGACATAATCTTATATCAATGTGGCCATTGATATTAGTTGACCAATTTTTGTAGATTGTATTAATCTTTCCTGAACTACAAGTATTAATATTGTCAAACTTTCACTGCATAAGCCAGTCACAAAGCAGTCCTGTGGTCACTTAGGTCACCTTCTTTTATGTTAGTCAGAGTGGTGGAAGCCCATCATTAAGATAAGATTCTTCTTGAATTTCTTGCCTTCTGTTTTATATGTAGAACCTGTACGTTCTAAAATAGAAGTCACATTAACTTTTTTTTGAAGATTTTTAAAATTTATTTTTAGAGAGAGAGGAAGGGAAAGAGAGAGAGAAATCAATGTGTGGTTGCCCCTTGTGCACCCCCTACTGGGGACCTGGCTTACAACCCAGGCATGTGCCCTGACTGGGAATTGAACCGGTGACCCTTTGCTTTGCAGTCCGGCGCTCAGTTCATGGAGCCACAGCAGCCATGGGTAGAAGCCACATTAACTTTTAATCCCTGCTTCTATAATAGTACCTCCAATTATTTCTAGGGCTCCCCAAAGTTTATCTCTCAGCAAACCAATGTATCAGCTACAGTTAACACTGGCATATTGCTTTCTTCTGTTATCTCTCTCTAGCCCATGTCTGCTGTTTACGAAGATCCTCAGAGAAGCCTCATGGCTGGCTTGGCTGATAGTGCCCATGATCAGCAGTGTAGATTGCTTTGGGTAGTATGGACATTTTAATGATGATAATTCTTCCTATCCATGAACACGGTATGTGCTTCCACTTATTTGTATCTTCTTCAATTTCTTTCTTCAGTGTCTTATAATTTTCTGAGTACAGGTCTTTTTCATCCTTGGTTAGGTTTACTCCTAAGTATTTTTTTTTGAGGCAATGCTGAAGGGGATTGTTTTCTTAATTTCCTTTTCTATAAGTTTGTTATTGACATATAAAAATGCGACTGATTTCTGGATATTAATTTTGTATCCTGCTACTTTGCTGAATTAATTTTTCAGTTCTAGTAGTTTCTTGGTGGACTCTTTGGGGTTTTTCTGTACAGTATCATGTCATCTGCGAATAGAATTTTACTTCTTTCTTTCCAATTTGCATGCCTTTTCTTCTTCTTCTTCTTCTTGTCTGATTGCTGTGGCTAGGACTTCCAGTACTGTTGAATAAGAGAGGTGTAAGTGAACATCCCTGTCTTGTTCCCAATCTTAAGGGGACATTTATAGTTTTTGCCTCTTGAGTATGATGTTGGCAGTGGGCTTGTCATATATGGCCTGGACCGGGTGGTTTCACAGGTGAATTTTACCAAACATTCTGAGAAGAATTAACACCTCTCCTTTCCAAATTATTTCAAAAAATTCAAGAGGAGGGAAGGCTCCCAAACTCATTTTACAAGGCAAGCATTATCCTAATTCTAAAACCAGATAAAGACACTACAAAAAAAATTATAGGCCAGTATCCCTGATGAACATAGACAGTAAAACCCTCAACAAAATGCTAGCAAACCGAATACAGAGATGCATCAGAAAGATCATGCACCATGAACAAGTAGGATTTATTCCAGGAGTGCAAGGTTGCTACAACGTTTGCAAATCAATAAATGTGACTCGCCACGTAAGCTTAATGAAGGATAAAAACCACATGATTTTATCAATAGATGCAGAAAAAGCATCTGATAAAATCCAGCACCCATTTATGATAACAACTCTTAGCGAAGTGGGAATAGAGGGAACATGCCTAAACATAATAAAGGCCATATATGATGAACCCATTGCCAGCAGTCTTGAGGTTATTTTCTTTCCTGGCACTTTATTGCTATTAGGAAACATTGTCTCCAGGTGGACTTATGTTCCAAACACCTTGGTTTTACATAGATGTGATTAATAAAGGGATCAACACATTTTTTCCTTCTGAATTCTCTTAATATATGACTTTTCTTGAACTAAGCAAGTACATATACACAAAAATACATATATACTTTTAGAGCAAGATTTAAATAAGTTTAAGACAAAAACCCAGATACATTTGATTTTGTATTCATTATCTCTGTATTATTGTTAAACTCATTGTTAAAATTATTGTTAAAATTGATTAGTATAGTTATGTTTTTCTCAGGCTTGCACAGAATTAGCTCACTGTACATATTTTACTCAAAGTGAGTTTGTATACTAATCTCAGATACTTTTCAAATTTTGATGCTTCCACAAGGAATTAAAACTCTTGAAGTCCTTGATTCAGGCTTTAATTCTCTGAACAACCATTAATACTTTCGTAGAAAAGTCATCTTTTGGCTTTTTTGCTTCTTAACACTTGGTCCCTATATGATTTCAGTTGGAGAAAGTGGAAAACTACAGAAAAAAGTTATGTAGTTTTTGACCTTGGTAAAAGTAATCGCTTTTCCCGCTCATAAAAAATGGTTTTTATTTGAGTATCTTTCCCAGTTTTGCTGATTTTTGCCATGCATTTATGTGCCTTGGCACTCTTATCAATCAGATCAAACCTAGAAGCATAGACATTATCTATGCCATATTTTTTTGCTTAAAGCTTTAATTACATAAGTCTCAGTTTACCAGGATAAGATAATTAAACAGACATGTGTTCTAAGTCTTTAAAATATAAACAAGAATTTTGTTTCCTCATAGCCCAACAGAAATAGACACACTTTAAAAAACATACTGAAGCATAATGAAAGTTTCTTGGTATTCTCATATGTAAAAATATTTTCCAAGAATATCAAGATTTCTTTTTTTCCATTCTTTGGACTTTACTTGAAATGCAATGTTCATTGATATGATCTAGGTATTAATTAGATGCTTGTAAAAGTTATTGTAATTGACAAGGAGCATGTCAAGAATTTTTCATGTTCCTGTATCATTGAGGATTGGTAAGTGTCCATATTGGTAATGGAATATTGTTCAGTACCTGCCAAAGAAAAGTATTTCTTTCAAGAAAGCATAAAAAGCACCATTGAAATTACACATGTAATGAATATAAATATGAAATTTTTAAAACAAGGAATTAATGTTATCCATTGTCTTTCTCATATTCCTGTTTGGAATTTATATAGAGCCTTTCACATACTGAACAGAGAGACAACTTTTAACTTGTGAATTCATATTTTTACTCATTAGACT
>VMDR010005696.1:0-49845 GCA_007922815.1 Macrotus californicus
GTTGTTAATAACTGTGAGTTTGTTGTCATTTTACTGTTCCTATTTTTGATCTTCTTTTTCTTAGATAAGTTCCTTTAACATTTCATATAATAAGGGCTTGGTAATGATGAACTCCTTGAACTTGACCTTATCTGGGAAGCACTTTATCTGCCCTTCCATTCTAAATGATAGCTTGGCTGGATAGAGTAATCTTGGATGTAGGTCCTTGCCTTTCGTGACTTGGAATACTTCTTTCCAGCCCCTTCTCGCCTGCAAGGTTTCTTTTGAGAACTCAGCTGACAGTCTGATGGGCACTCCTTTGTAGGTAACTGTCTTCCTTTCTCTTGCTGCTTTTAAGATTCTCTCCTTATCTTTCATCTTGGGTAATGTAATTATTGATGTGCCTTGGTGTGTTTCTCCTTGGGTCTAACTTCTTTGGGACTCTCTGAGCTTACTGGACTCCCTGGAAGTCTATTTCCTTTGCCAGATTGGGGAAGTTCTCCTTCATTATTTGTTCAAATAAGTTTTCAATTTCTTGGTCTTCCTCTTCTCCTTCTGGCACCTCTATGATTCAGATGTTGGAAAGTTTAAAGACATTCTAGAGGTTCCTAAGCCTCTCCTCCTTTTTTTGAATTCTTGTTTCTTTATTGTGTTCTGGTTGAATGTTTATTTCTTCCTTTTGGTCCACACCATTGATTTGAGTCTCGGTTTCCTTCCCATCACTGTTGGTTCCCTGTACATTTTCCTTTATTTCACTTAGCATAGCCTTCATTTGTTCATCTAATTTGCAACCATATTCAACCAGTTCTGTGAGCATCCTGGTTACCAGTGTTTTGAACTGTGCATCTGAGAGGTTAGCTATCTCTTTGTTGCTTAGCTGTATTTTTTCTGGAGCTTTGATCTGTTCTTTCATTTGGGCCATTTTTTTTTTTTTTGTCTCGGTGCACCTGTTACATAGTAAGGGGTGGAGCCTTAGGTGTTCACCAGGGCAGGGCAACCCACAGTTGTGATGCTATATGTGGGGGAGGGGTCAGAGAGGGATCAGTGACGCTTACTCTGCTCTCTGCAGGTTTTCAGTCACTTACCCCACTACCCATAATCAAATTGGGCGCTTCTGGTGCTGATTCCTGGGTGGGTGGGCTTGTGTACGTTCTGGGACCCTGTGGGTCTCTCCATCAAACTCTCCTGTGAGGCTGGGAGTCTCTCCCGCTGCCACCTCAACCCCCACCGGTGTTTTCAATCAGAGATTTGAGGCTTTATTTCCCCTTGCTGGAACCCTGGGTTGCATGGTCTATCTCGCTCCCCAGTTGTTCCTCCTGGTTTATATGCACACAAATGTGGGATGGACCAGTCCACAATCCACCACCTCACCCGGTCCACCAGCTGCCACCTTGCCGCAAGTCCTCTCTGCCTGCTGCCTGTCTCCGCCCCTCCTACCAGTCTGGATGAATGCTTGTTCTTTAACTCCTTGGTTGTCAGACTTCCATACAGTTCGATTTTCTGGCATTTCTGGTTGTTTTTTGTTTTCAAATTTGTTGTTGTCCTTCTTTTGGTTGTGTGAGGAGGCATAATGTGTCTTATCTATGCCTCCATCTTGGCCGGAAGTCCTAAAAATGTTTTTTCAATTAGTTTACATTCAATATTATTTTATATTAATTTCAGGTGGACAGCAGTGGTTAGACAATCATATTCTTTACAGTGTTCCCTGTGATATTTCCAGTACCTACCTGGCACCACACATAGTTATTACAATATTATTGACTATGTTTCCAATTTTATACTTTAAATCCCCATGACTATTTTGAAACTACAAAACTGTACTTCTCAATCCTTTCACCTCCTTCACCCAGTCCCCCCAAACCCCTCCCTTCTGGCAACCATCAGTCTGTTCTCTGTATCTATGAGTTTGTTTCTAATTTGTTCATTTATATTGCACTTTAGATTCCATGTACAAGTGAAATCATATGGTATTTGTCTTTCTGACTGACTTCTTTTACTTAGCATAATATCCTCTAGGTCCATCCATGCTGTCACAAATGGTAAGATTTCATTCCTCTTTATGGCTGAGTAATATTCCATTGTACACACTCGTATGTATCACCACTTGTTCATCCACTTGTCTATTGATGGGCACTTGGGTTGCTTCCATAGCTTGGCTATGGTGAATAACACTACAATGAACATAGGAGTGCATATGTTCTTTCAAATTAGTGTTTTGGGTTTCTTCAGCTCATATATCCAGAGTGGAATTCTTGGGTCATAAGACAGTTCCATTTAATTTTTTTGAGGAACCTCCATACTGTTTTCCACGGTGCTTCCACCAATCTGCCTTCTCACCAACAGTGCACAAGGGTTCCCTTTTCTCCACATCCTGACCAACAGACATATATAGATCAATGGAAGAGAATAGAGAGCCCAGAAATAAACCCATGCCTATATGGTCAATTAATATTTGGCAAAGGAGGCAAGAACATAGAATGGGGTAAAGACAATCTATTCAATAAATGGTGTTTGGAAAATTAGATATGTGTAAAAAATGAAACTAGATCACTTTCTTACACCATACACAAGAAGAAACTCAAAATGAATTAAAGACTTAAATGTAAGACTCGAAATCATAAAACTAGAAGAAAACATGGGCAGTGAAATCTTGGACATTTCTCTTAGTAATTTTTTGTGATATATCTCCTCAGGCAAGGGAAACAATTAAATTCATTTCGTTATCAAATATATATTGAATATCAAAAATATACTTTCATGCTCTCAGGAGCTTAAATTCTAGCAGGGAAGGCAGACAAGCAATCACTGTAAGGTGACGTGTGGATTAAGAACATGTCAAGAACAGGACAGGACTTCCCAAGTGGAGAAGGTTTCTGTCCCTAGTGGCTTTAGCTATACCCACAGTTGCCTCATTTGTTCTAAATTCATGAGGAGAATCTTAAAAGAAAAGCTGAGGTACTGGATGAAACAATTGGAGGGCGGTTTTATTTCTTTTGTATCCCCCACCTTACTTCAAACCCAAAGGGCTCAAAACCTAACATGTGTTTGCTGCTCTCATCCTTCACCCCGAACGACTCCTCCCATCTGTTTCCTAACTCAGTGTACCACAGCACGCCCAGATGTACAGGTATCCCTCCTCTCTTCTCACCCTCCAGCTTTCAAGTGGTAAGTGCTATCAACTCTCCCTCCATGCTCCTTAGGCCCACTGTTGGATTTTTTTTTTTTTTTTTTTTGCTAGCCCTTATTCCTTATTTAGGCCTTTGCAATAAGCTAACATCCAACCTCCCAGCTTCTACCCCTCATTACTGATTTATTACATACAAATCCCAGTATGCCATTTCAAGTATTTTAAAAGTCATGCTCCTCTATCTTTGAAGATGATAAAATTCAAAACCTTTAGCATGACTCAGAAATCTTTTTGGGCCCTGGCCAGATCACTCGGTTGGTTGCAGCATTGTCCTGATAAGCCAAGTGGTTGAGGGTTCGATCTCTGGTTGGGGCACATACAGAATGAGTGGAGCAACAAGTTGGTGGTGTTCTCCCTGCTTCTTTCCCTCCTTTTCTCTCTCACTCCCTCTTTCTGAAATCAATAAATTTTTTTTAAAAAATTTTAAAAAATTGTGCAAGGGGGCAAACACCTCTCCTGTCTTGTCTCACATGCAGCCTCTTCTCATAGGGGATGTCTCTTGCCTCTGCACATTCCATTCCCTCTTCCTCCTATGATCCTGCTCCCTCTTCTAGGTTAATTGCTTACTTCTTGTCCCTCAAAGCACAGTTCGAATGTCTACTCTCTTTTTAAAGCCTTGCCTGAATCCCTGAGCCCCCTTTCTCTAGAATTAATCACACTGTCTTGTAAATCATCTGCTCAGGTACCTGTCTCTCCCATAAGGCTGTGAACTCACGGGGGAGGGGACAGGACAGATTCCTCCACACCTAGGAAATGCCTGACTCGGAAAGTAGCCAATGTTTAATTAACGAAAGATTGAATGAATAGTAGGGACTGCCACAGAAGAAGCAAGAGGTCTTCCTTGTCACCAAACCTCATGCAGGTGCTGTGCCTATTCTCCCCTCCCCTCGCGACCAGCAGCAATACACAGCAAGTGGGAGAGGGAGAGAGTCTGAACTCTAATTTTAAGAGTGGATCCTCATTCACCTTGGAAATAGTTTCAATTGTCTGGGATTAAATAAAACTATTTTAATTATTTTCACCAATGTCCTTGCTGAATGAAAGTTGGGCTGGGAACCTTGGGAAAGCATCTAGATGATTAGAGGGCAAATCATTTTATCGCAGCGCCAAAATTTTCCAATTTAAGTAGCAAAAGTTTGCCAGGACTGTGGGCTCTAAGTATGTGTACATTGACTCAATTTATTTTCAAGATATGAAGCACACACTAAAAAGCACACGTAATGGCCTCTATCTGCAGATGAGGGATCCAGGCATCTTTTCAGCCTCCCTGAAATGCTCCATAGCGTGGCTCTTGGACACCCACTTTGGCCCGTTCTCCTGGGACGTGGATGTTCAGCAGCAGAGCTCAAGCCCTGCCTTCCGGCGTCTGCCAGGGCTTCGGTGGGCGGGGCCCGCCACGTGGAGCGAGGACCAGATTCTCAGACTGCGTCTCCGCCGTTGCCGCGGCGCAGCCCCGGGTTAGCCCCTTAGCCCTACGTCAACAGCGCAGGCCGGGCGGCCTGGCTTTACTCCTACGCTGCTGACGTAACGTCATCTTGCGGGACGTGGACGGAAGAAAAAAAGAGAGTAAGCCGGCGCCAGAATCAGCCCCGCGTGGACTGCCGGCTGGGTGGTGAGGCCGGGCGCAGCAGCGGTGAGTCAGGTACGAGGCAGGTGCGGGGATGGCGAGGCACCTGAGCCTCTGCGAGGGTTGATGCGGTGCCCGGGCCGAGGCGGGGGAACCTGGGCGCGCCGGGCCGTGGGAGCGCCGCACAAGCAGGAGCCGTGTGGCCCGGGCCCACGAGTGGGCGTGGGAGCTCGCCGAGGGATGTCAGTGGGCTTAAGGTGCGCAGCACGGCCCCGGCGTGGTTCTTATGGACCTTATGGTGGAAGCTAGGATCTGCGGGGACCTTGGGCACCCGACCTTCCTGGCCACCCAAATGGAGGAACTGGTCCAGATGGACGTTTGGAGACTCGGTGGACCCCTTCCCCGTCCAGTGCACCTGCCTCGGTGTCGATATTTCACCCTGGGTTGTAACTGGCAGCACACTGACTCTCAGGGGCCTGTGTGTGTAGTCAGCCCGTCAGGCAGCACCCGCCGCCCCCATTATCCCCGGGTCTCTAAGGCGGTGTGATTTATCGAGTGGTCTTTGCCTTTCAGAGAACCATATGCCGATCCTGTATTTCTGGGCGAAGTTTGTTAGGACTAAAGTTCAAGTCTCCATCCAAATCAGTAAGATAAGGGCCTCCTGTTTAGTACCTATAAAGAGGTACTTTAGAAATGTCCCGAGTCAAAACATGGAAACGCTTTTGAACCGACGACGTTGAGTCTAGACACACACACACCATACCCTTTGCTCCCTGGATCAGCTCTCTGATTTTTGAGGCCATAATAAACGCTCTTGGAGAGCATAATAAACTCTGGCAGGATGAACCATTCCTTGCAGTGAGGAAGGGGTCAGTCAGAGGCAGTGTGGTATAAGGGAGAGGCGAGCAGGTCTGGTTTCTAGGTCAGTTTCCATCTTAATAACTTAATGATCTTAAACATTCAGAGCTTTCAGTTACTTTTAGATAAGAGAGGGATGTAAACAGTAAGTAGAAGTTGTGACTGTCTACATCAGAGAATATTTATTGAATTCTTTGTGACTGTGGCAGTTCCTGAAGGAAAGAAAGAAATGGTTGTAAGATACCGTTAGTGCCCAAAAGACAGGAGGAGGAAAACTGACATTTATTGACCATCGGTTGTACACAGGCATTCCATGCATTATCTCCTTTATTCTCACAATAATCCTATGTGGTCCTTGCTGTTCCAGTCCCTGACTGACAAATGAAGAAACGGAGAGTTAGAAAGATTAAGTAACCCTTCAAAAGGCATGCAGCCTGGCAAGTACAAAGCTTGAACCCAAATCTATCCCAACTTCAAAGCCCCTGTTCCTTACTGTTTACTGTGCTGTCAGTGGGAAGTTTATAATCTCGTTGGGAAGTTAAAAGGTAACCTGTAGGATTACACCCAACTTTGAATGCTGGAGTGGCTGGGGAAGGTTCCTGAAGGAGATGGAACTGAAATTTTAGTGTCGCTACTTGATTAGTTTACCATTTTGGCTCTTCTATGAGTATTTTGGAGAATGCATATGGAAATAATTGTTTGGCAACAATTACTGAAGGAATTTACACAAGAAGCAAACAGACCACGGGACCATACCATGCTTCAATATTATGAAAATAATTTTCTCTTGGGATCTTCCAGACTGTCACAAACACAGAAGTCAACAAAGACACCACTTAGCACTTCTGTTGCTTATTAGATGCCATAGCTTTTATACCAGATGTATCCTGCCAATCTCCTCGCTCCCCTTTCTTTCTGCGCCTTTGTGCAGTATAAATTGGAGAACAGTACACACCACTCCTTATTTCTCTTCACTATGGGCCTAAATGCTAGTCTTTGAGGCACATTTAAGAGGGTTGGAATATCTCCACCAGTCCACACAGCATAGATTAAAAGGAGGCCCCAGCAAGCAAAGGAGCAATATTTTCCTTATCTTATGAAAGCAGCAATGTCCCAGCTGCAGTAGTAAATGGTGTATTCTCTGTATATATATAGGAAGGAGCCCCCTGCCTTCTTGTGAAATACATTATTTTTTGTCTAAAGCCTCAAGTTTGACCCAGGGTGGGAAAATGCCCACAACCACCATGTTCTTAACTCCGAGGTGTCTAGCCATGTACTCATCCTCCTTGGGATGTGCCCAGGCATTTAAAATGCCAGACATTTGCTGACTTTGGCCCCTCCTTCCCAGGGTAGTGAGATGATGCTTTAGATTCTTGTAGATGGCAGGGAGAAAGGCACAGCAGCAACCTCTGGCCTTTCCTGCCTCTTCTTGTGCCTGCGGGGATCAGGCTGACAGTTCAGATGTGTGGTTTTCAGAGTTCTGTTGGGGGTAATAGCAGGAAGGTGGAGATCACTCTTGTTGGATGTTGGATCTGGTTTTGATCTTTTGGAGACTGATTCCCCAGTAGTATAGGAACCGTAGTGAAGATTTAGTATCAATACAAACACTATACCTTAAAGATTTTTTCGTCACTCAGAATATTCATAATCCTTAATTGCCACTTGCTTCTATAAAAACTAAGGCTGTCTAGGGAAGGGAGGGTTGAGTTGGAGTGTGGGAAGAAACCATTTGTTTTTTCTCTTTTCTACACTCTACAGAGGAGCCGGCGTTTCCCTAATACAGGGGTGTCAAATTTTTACTCTGAGCATGGGGAAGTAGAGGAAAAGAAAATGAATTATGTAGTATTTTTCATTATTCAATTTTTAAAAAATACCTGCTGCAGGTACGTTGATCAGTGACCACATTACAACATGTTGAGTCAAGTCTGCTGCTCCGGCTTCCAGCTCTTCAGGCACCGTCTGCTGCCCTGGGCCCAACCCGCAGCTCTCTCCAGACCACGTAGGTACCATAGAAAGCTTAGTGTGTAAGGAGTTCGGTGGGACTGCGTTTCAAACAAGGTCTTAAAGGAGGGGAAAAATATAAAATGGCAGAGCTGGACAAAGACAGTAAGGAAGGAAGGAGCCTACTGGTGAAATGTTCTGTTTGTTTTTATTAATAAAGTGAGACTTTTGGACAAAATACATAGGTGTATGGCAAAGAATCTGGTGGTAGTTTCATAGGTACGGTGTATACTTACCTTCAAACTCATCAAGTTGTATACATTAATTTTTACAACTTGTATGTCAAATAAATAAATAACTCAAAATTAAAACAATAACTTAAATGAAGTGTTATCTATATTCATTCCCAAAATATTTTTATAGGCTATTTTTGTTATTCCTTTTTTGTAATTAAGTATTTTTAATTTTGAGATAATTATAGATTCACTTGCAGTTACAAGAGTTAATACAGAGACATTCCTTATGCCCTGCGCCCAGTTCTCAGGATCTGAACCAGGACACTGACGTTGATAGAGCTGAGAGAAGAGCATTTCCGTCACTATCTGATCCTTCAAGTCTCTCCTCTCTGGCCATCCCCCTCCTCCCTGTCTCTAACCCTGGCAACCTCTCCTCTGTTCTACATTTTTATAACTTTGTCCTTTCAAAAATGCTATATACATGGAATCATACAATATGTGAGCAGTAGGGATGGCTTTTTTTTAACTCAGCATAATTCCCTGGACACTTACCCAACATGTTTGTGTAAACCAGTTCCTTTTTCTTACTGAGTATTCTTTCACGGTATGGGTGTACCACGGCTGGTGTAACCGTTCGCCCATGGGAGGGCCTCTGGTCTCCGTTGCTGGACTGTTGTGAAGAAGGCTGCTGTGAACATTCGTGTACAGGATTTTGCATGAACGTAGTTTTCATTTGTTTGGAATAAATGCCCAAGAGTTCAATTGCTGGGTCATATGGTAGTTAGTTTTACAAGAAACTGCCCCGTTGTTTCTGTAGATGGCTGTATCTTTTTGTATTCACAGAGCATCGTCTGAGGTTTCCACTTCTCCGCACCCGCACCAGAAGGTGACGTCGTCACTCTTCTGCATTCTGATAGCTGTGCAGTGACTGGCGTCTCACTTGTTTTACCTTGCTTTTTCCCTAAAGGCTGTTGATGTTACACATCTTTTCATGTGCTTATTTGCCCTTCATATGTTCTACTTCAGTGGAAGGTCATTTGCTCATTTTTTATTGGATAGTTTGGTTTTCTTACTCTTAATGCTTTGAGAGCGTTGGGTTATTGGGTACCAGTCCTTGGTCGGCTGCGTAGTTTGAAAGTCTTTTCTCCCAGTTTGTAGTTTGTCATTTTATTCTCTTAACAGCGTCTTTTACAGAGAAAAGCTTTTTGTTTTGCTTTTATTTTGATGAGGGCCAATTTGTCAGGTTTCCTTTTTATGGATTTTTTTTTTTTTTGGCTCAAGTCTAAGAACTCTCTGTTTAGCCCTAGACCCTGAAGATTTTCTTTCTTTTGTTTTTTTTTTTTTTTAAGGTTTTACAGTTTTACTTTTAAGTGCATGATCATTTGGAGTTAATTTGTATAAAGTGTGAGGGTTAAGTCAAGGTTCATTGTTTTTGCCTACAGATGTCTAGCTGTTCCAGCACCATTTGTTGAGGGGCTATTTATTATATTTTGAGTTGGCTATCTCCTTGATAACACCTAAATCTTCTCAACCTTCTATCTCCAAACCTTACCGCAGAGGACTTGCTTATCAACTAATCAAGCTTATTATCATCAGAAAGAATCTCTGTTTCCCATTCACATAAAGAAGAGTGTAAGGGTCCACTCATTCATGTGAAGAAGAGTCAGGCTTCCTGTGTTTGAAAACTAATTCTGCCATTTACTTTGTAAGTCATTAGTGACAACAGCTGGGGACTTAGTTCACAGTTTTATGGGTGTGTTGGATGAGGCTCAGCTGCACAGTGGTTTAGTGTCCGTGTCATTTTTCACATTGGCGTGGGGCTGATTGTTGATGGCGGGGGGGCCGCTGCTGGGGTGATAGATCATCTCTGTTCCGCACGGTCTCTCGTCCTCCAGCAGGCTTTCCATGGCTTCTTTACCTCACACTTGCAGTCGAAGCAAGTCATAGGGCCAACACAGATTAAAGGGGTGGGAGGAGCTTTGAGTATTGTGGCCATTTTTGCATCTGGGACAGTGGGTAAGGTACTCAAAATCTCTGGGCCTCAGTTTCCTCATTTATAAAATTAGACTAATGATAGCTAACTCATAATATCTAAGTCATGAGGATTACCGTGGGAATTCACTAAGATAACAGTGACGGTGATGATAACGATGACAAGGATAGCGAACCCTTGTTTATAACACAGGAATATTTGGGTGTTTACTGTGCGCCAGTGCCTATTAGTGCACCCATGCTTTTCTTCCCTCACACCTTTACGAAATAGGTAAGGTTACAGCAAGTAAGCAGAAGGTTGAGATTCCAACCCAGGCAGTCTGGCTCCAGAGTCTACACTTGACCTTCTGTAGTATATCCTCTGCCCTATAGAGAAAGGTGTCTGAATAGTTAACACACCTCTTAGTGTACAGTTAAGTATTCACTTCAGTACTTTTATTCTTGATGTTATACTTTATTCTCAGTACCTGCATTCATAGAAGGAGGCACTTTTTGATCTTGTCCCTAGATTTATTTTTCTGTTTTTGTATCCAGATTTTTCTGGAGCCTGTGGCCCTGTGTTTGCTGACCACAATAAGCAGAAGAGAAGAAAATAAATTAAAAAGGCAAAGTGAGAAAGTGTATAGATACAAACATGGAGGAAAGTGGAAAGCCAGGAAGGGAGAAAGAAATCACATCAAGGTTCCTTCTTATTTGGTCCTGAGGACTCTGGTGCTGAAAGGTGAAGGGCCTCCCCTCCCTTGGAGTATGACCCACAGCACTTTCGAGGAATGTGGACAACCTTACCCCACCCCAGCCCCCACACGTGTGCACACATGTACACTCAGGAGCCCCTCAGCCGCCCAAGGGGGAGATGGCTATTCTTTGGGACTTAGAGCCTAAAGGTCCCTTCGGAAATGAGAAGAGCCTACCCATCCCGAAGCCTTGGATTTTTCCAAAGGGATCAAGGCCTTCTCAGTCTTGAGTATGGACGCTAAAAAGTATAATACACCGCAGATCATTAAAAGTGCTCCCAGGAGAGGTAGGGTCCATCCGGGAGGGTGAAAGCACTGCTGATCAGGAAACCCAAAACGCCCTGACCCCAGAGAACTCTCCTTGGTGCTCAGCCTGCTGGATGTGACTGTGCTGTCACTTGCTTGAAACCTTGTTGTGACTTCCTTTTGAACCTTGTCAGCCCTAATCTGCTGTGACTCGGTTGCCAGCAGCCAGAGTGACTCTGCCTGGCATTGAGCCAAGCCCCCCTCTCCTGATAAAGACTATGCATCAGGTGTCTCATTCATGCCCACCTGACCTGATAGATTCTAACTGGTTTCTGTCATATGATCACCTGGACTGACACCTATGTCCCTGAGGTGCCCTGGGGTGTCAGCACACTTCCAGGACAGGACAAGCCCTGTGGTGGACAGGAGTGAAAAAGGGCCAGCAGGCCTAGTCCTGAGAGCTGACAAAGGGAAGGTGTAGCTCTGAGCTCTGCAGCCTCTGGTGATGCCAAGTCCAAACCCAAGGGGAGTAAGCCTCTCCCTCTCCCACCTCTCTCTCTGTCGGGTCAGCAAGGGGTCAGCAAGGCCAGGACTGTTATGTATGCAGCTTTTAAGCTCAGACTTAGGTGTATACATTGCTGAGGATAATAACCTTGAAGACCGAGTCAGGGTACTTATATTGATGAACCCAATGAAGAAAGGGAGCTCTCATGGAAGTTAGCCCCAACAATAAACCGGTTCTTCAGCAGGAAGAGACAGTCCACCTGTGGGTCTAGCAAGGGTGCCAAGTGCCTGGTCTGTCCCAGGTGATGGACTTACTGAGCAGCTTTCTTCCAGCAACTGGACTGCAAGCCTGGTATCTCCAACGGACTTGAAGCGTTGTCGCTTTTAAAAATGTTTCTTTAGGAGAGGGGAAAAAGGACTCTTTACTAATTCCCTAAAAATGTTCTTTTTGTGTGTGAAGTAGGCAGAGAGGGAGAAGAACACACAGTGATCTTCCCGTCCACAAGAATGAGGTCCTGCCTGCTTTATCCACCATCGTTAGAGCGCAGAGAAAAGGCCAGAAGCTAGATCGTAGTTGGAGGGGTTCGTGGTCTGTTGTAAACAGTCTAAAGAAATCCTGAGAGATCTGCCTGTAAACATAGGTGGAGGTAACAGCGGTTGGTTGGGGGGTAGTTATTCTGTGACAGCACAATTGTAGAAGAAAGGCCCAAAAGGTGGTTTGGAATGATCACTTTTAGTCATTCATTAACGCCTCTCATGATACATAGATTGCTCTTGGAGAGAGGGCAGGAATGCCTAAAATTTAGTCCTACTGAGAACCTGTGTACTCGTCTCACTTCTTAAGTCCGAGAGTCCCACCAAGCAAAGGTCCGTTTGCCATGAGCAAGACCATCTGTCAACAGCCCCCATCCACAGGCAGCTTCTCTCCCCTGGCTCGGCCTCCCCCCGCCCCGCCCCTCTGCCTATGCACTCACTCTCCTCCTGTGTCGGTTACAATTAGGTCAGGTGCGTGTATCAGAAAACCGAAAACAATAATGGTTCGAACAGGCTAGAAATCTCTTTCTCTCTCTTTCTCCTGGGAGAAGCCTGGGGTCCCAACAGAAGGGAGGCAGCGAGGGCTCCCAAAGCAGTGTGTGAAATCATCTGGCTTCCACACTCCTTCCTTTTGCTTCGCGGTTCTTACCGTGTTGTCTTAGAGCCTGAAGTGGACGTTTGAGCTCCAGCATTCGTACCCGTGTTCCCAGCAGCAGGATGGACGAAGGGAAGAAGGAAGCACTTTTCCTCTTTTTTTTTAAATATTTTTTATTTACATTTAATGTAATTTCAGTCAAAAAGCATCAATCAGAAACATAACGTTGGGTGATAAAAGGAAGAGATTCTAAGAGGCAGAATGATTCTACATATAGGAGTGATTGGGGGGCTCTGAGCTGCGGAACCTTGATTTCTGTAGGAACAAATAATAGCCTTGAATTGGCACAGATAGACGTGGCTGATGGCAGCTTGAATCAGGCAGCCGTGGGTTAAGATCTCACTCTGAAAGCACTTTGCTTTGTAAGGGAATTCCTAGAAGTCGCACATACGTTTTCACATGTATTGCATTAAGCAGAACTTAGGCACATGGCCACGTCTAGCTGTACAGGAAAGTCTGGGAAATGTAATCTTTTGCCTGATGGCACTGTACCCTGCTAGAACGGGAAGCCTCGGACCGAGTGACAGGGAGCGGGTGACTGGCACGTAGTTAGTGGGAAGGGTTGGACCTGTGAGAAGTGGTGAAGGGTTCAGGCCTGACACTTAGCTCTTAGTGCTTTGGCCTGTGTAAGTATATTTTCAGCTTTTTAACCAAGTTTTGTTTGTTGTTTTGTTTTGCCTCCATAGAAGTCATATACAGCTTTGCCAAAAAAAAAAGAAAGAAAGAAAGAATCAGAAAAGGATTGTTTAGGGGCAGATGTCCAAAGGGGTAAAAACAAAGCATCTGACTCCAACACTGCCTTTCCTTCGGAAAGCTGTGCAGTTCCCTTTATCATTGTTACAGGCACCTGGATTCCTGCTGCCGTGGCAGAGGGAAAATTTGTGGGTAGATCAGTCGTAACGTGTTATTACTCATACTGATTGCTGTTCTCTTAATTGTCTGTGCTGATCAGACTCACTCTTTTTTATACTGATGTGGCTTTAAAAGCACATATACTGTATTTTTTTATTATGAGGGCAGTGCATTTATATTACATAAATTTGGAAAACATAGGAATAAAAAAGAGTTAAATCACCATTAGGAGATAAAATATTAATATTTTGATTTATTTCCTGCATCTGTTTCTGTGCATTTAAACGTGTCTATGAAACATACCATGAGTATTTTCCTATGTTGTTAAAAATGCTAAAAATGTTCATGAATCCCTCTGTCCCTTTTTTTGGACACTTAATCTGTTATAACCCTATTATAAACAACACTGGTGAACAGCTTTCAGATGAATCTTTTTGTCTTGATCTCTGATTAGTTTCTTAGCATAAATTTCTGAACATGGCATTGCCAAATGAAAAGGTGAGAATATTTTTAAGGCTTCTGACGTATTTTGCCAACACGTCTTCAGAAGACTTTGTTGTTTGAACTCTTCACCAGCAGTGTTTCCGTGTGCCTGTGGCCTGTGCAGTGAGTGCAAACTGCACTCAGTACTAGAATAAGAGCATGCTAGGTCTGGTTTTTGAAATACTGCTTTTACTGAGTCAAGAACAATAAAGCTACTTTTTAGTGGCTAAACTAGTTAGTATTGTGCATGTATCTTCTTGATGGAATGATATATTGTCTTTTTCTTTTTCTTTTCGCATTTGACTTTGGGGGTGCAGATCGTGTCCAGGCTTCAGCCATCAGAAATGTCCGCTCCTGGAGCAACATCCCCTTTATCACTGTGCCCCTCAGCCGCACACACGGCAAACCTTTTGCCCACCGCAGTGAGCTGAAACATGCCAAGAGAATCGTGGTGAAACTTGGAAGTGCCGTGGTGACCCGAGGCGATGAATGTGGCCTGGCACTGGGACGCCTGGCATCTATTGTTGAGCAGGTAATTGCCAAGATGGAAAAGGCTACTGAACTAAAAAAAAAAAAAATAGAGTTTTTAAGCTGTCATTTCAGGTTTATCAACTTGCACAAATAATCTTGATTTGAGTGCAGTAGATTTAACCCAATTTGAAAACTCCCTTCCCTGCTGAAGGTGATCGTGGGGGACAGCGTCCCAGGGCAAGCAGAGGGATGTCAAGGAGTAGAGTTGATTTCATTCAGTTCATCCCTCAGGCTCCTTAGTACCAAATGCTTCTTAATCCTGGCTGCACGTTAGCACTGCCTGAGGACCTGGGGTGCCTGGGCTCCACACAGATTTAACTCACGTCTCTGGGGTAGGGCTCACACACCAAGTTTCCCAAGTGACTCTGATGTATAGTTAGGGTTGAGAACTTAGGTGGATGTGGGTAAATATTGAACTTTTCTTTTTCCTGTTTTATTTGGGCTTTTTCTTTTCTCAGTCCAGTAATCTTGAAATAAATACCAGCTATCATTGCAAAGATTTTCCAAGTCCAGATATTTAAAAGGACTCACCAGACTCCACAGAGAAAACCCATGTAAGGCTTTCGTTTAAAGGCAAAGGATATGCGCTGGCCAGTGTGGCTCAGTTTGTTGGAGTGTCGTCCTGTAACTGGAGGTTCACGGGCTCAGTTCCTGGTCAGGGCTTATACTACTAGGTTGCAATTCGATCCCTGGCCTGTGTGCATATGACCTCTGGCCTGGGCCCATGTGGGAGGCAGCCAATTGATGCTTCTCTTGTATTGATGTTTCTCTCCCTTTCTCTGTCCCTTCCTCTCTCTAAAAGCAGTGGAAGAAAATGTCCTTGGGTGAAGATAAAAAATAAATAAAATGATTATGTAAAGGCAAAGGATACAGGCAACGAGAGAGCGTGCAAACAAACACTGGGGGTGGGTCTGAGAGACAGACACACTGCTGTGCGCAAGCCCCCTGGGGTCCTTATGTGGAGACAGGGACCACGGTTTTTTCCAGATTGAGTCGGGAGATCTGTGTAAGGAATCTTGCCTTTAGAAGGGCTCAAAACAGAAGTTGCTGGTGGGGATTTAATGCTCCACTGGCCATGCAGTCAAGCCAGGCTGACCACAGATTATCCATAAAGAAACTGATCTTAGGGGTTGACAGTCAGCGTTTTGGACTTTAAGGATATCACAAATCCCACTTCCTTTATCTTTGCCAAGAGCAAGGCTCAGCAAACTTTTATTGTGAAGAGCAGATGGTAAGTAGTTTAGGCTCTGTAGGCCACATGGTCTATGCCCCAACTACTCACTTCTGCACTTGTAGTACGAAAGCCACCTTAGACGGTAAGTAAATGAATGAGCGTGGCTGTGTTCCATTAAAAATCTGATTATAAAAACAGATGCAGGTCAGATGTGACCTGCAGGCCATGGTTTGCCCACCCTTGACCAAGAGTCAAAAACCAGACAGCCAGACATCCTGGAGATGAAGCTAGAGCTTTTCCATCCTAGCCCTCTATCCTTTATAACCATATTTTCAGTTTTTATAATAACTTTACTGAGGAGTTAGAAACTGCTAACCTGAAACTTGATGGCATTTTCTTCTATTTCCTGTACTAAGCAATTATCATCAAATCTGCCTCCCAGATTGAGCCCATCAGATCAATTCAGTTTAACAAATATTTGTTGAAGGGCTACATTTTGAAGGACTTAACAGACCTCTGAGGGGCCTCTCTGCTGTTGGGGAGCTAGGACTGGGACTCCCCAAACAACTAGGTGATTGTTTAAAGCAGTAAGTATTCAACTGAGTGGCCCCACATGGCATTGATGGATGGGTCTAGGGACAGAAAAGTCAAATGATGGTGCGGTTATTGGGGCTTACTAGCAGAGCTGGGGCTCAGCCTGGGCCTTTACGGCTGGTTGGGTTTGTACCAACAGAGGGGGACTGTTACATGCTGCCAGGTGCATGGGGTGAATGGTGCCCCGCAGTTGTGTGGGCCAGTGCTTCTGCAGTAGGAGAGGCTCTGCACGTGGGTTCCAGATGGGGGGACAAACACAGGAATGAGTGTGGCCTGTTGGTGGGCCAGGGAGGAGGTGAGCTTGTGAGCGGTGGTCGTGACCTCCTCAGGGCAAGTGGGAAATAAAGCAGGTCACTCACTCCATCAGGCAGGGCTCTGACAAAGCAGAGCAGTTGGGGTTCAGTCTCAAAGCAGTGTGAAGACTCTGTGCAAAGGAGAAAGTTGATGGAAACAGTGGGAGAACCTGGTGATGATCTTAGGTCACCAGCTTCCCTTCTAGAGACACCCACAGGCCTAATGGAAGGGCTTTCTAGATCAGGGCAGTACTAGTATGTCTTGTCCAAGGCATCTGATCATGCTAGGTGGGCACTGGAGCCAACTTAAAGTGGCTTCCACTGGCCACTAAGATGGGCAGTAATTACTGCAATGAATTTAAACACATGAAATATGTTTAAATCCATGACACTTTAAAATAGCTCATTGGTCATCTGTGGAGGGTACTAGAGAACCTACTCATTATATTGAAAATGGCAAATAAAGGGAAAGAGATGCACATCTGTCCTGCCTTCCATAAACAAACTACAGCTCCAGGTGATCAAATAGTTAATGAAGGAAAATGTCCCTTTATGGGAGTGCATGAAGCCTATGAATGAAGGAAGAAGGATTTAAATGTCAGCCTGTTGCAGCCCTGATAATTAATAGGTCTTTGTGATGGTCATAAACAGCTGCTAACAGCACAGAGAAAAAGATAGCCAGGCATTACGTATCCCTTGGATGGACACTGTGACCTATAAATTCTTGACAAAACAAACCAAGCCTCCGCACCTGATAGCAGTTGACGGGGCTATAGAAGACAGCATTAAACTGTAGCACAGGGACACAAGCAGGAAAATTGAGGCAGGGAGCCCTGAAGGACAAAAAAACCTAGTTCCTTTAACAAAAAAATACCAAGGGAAAAATGCTGGAGGAGGAACCCATGGACTAAAAAGGATGTAAGAGACATTTCAGTTGATTGCAATGTATGGGCTTAATTTGTACCTCAGTTTGAGCAAGATGAAAAAATCAAAGAAATGTAAACACTGACTTGATATTTGCTAAACGTGTTAGATCAGTGGCCCCCTGTCTTTTTGGCACCAGGGACCGGTTTCGTGGAAGGCAGTTTTTCCATGGACCCCGGGTGAGGAGGGGGGACTGGGGGGACAGGAGGCGGAGCTGCGGTGGTAATGCAATTGAAGCTTCCCTGCTGGCCTGCCTCCTGCTGCGCTGCCCAGTTCCTAACCAGCCATGGACCAGTACCAGTCTGCAGCCCAGGGGTTTGGGACCCCTGTCTTAGATGACATTTGTTTTATGGATGCATGCATATGTATTCCTTGTGTTTTAGCGATTATTGCTGAAATATTTACAGGTGAAGTCATATGTCCGGGGCCTTGGAGCTTTGTAAGGAGTATTGGAGAGTGAAGAAATGGCCATGAGAGATAGTTGTTGAAGAGGGGTGATGAGTACATGGGGGTTCATAATATTATTCTTACTACTTTGGTTAAGTATGAGATTTCCTATGATAAAAAGTTATTTTTTAAACCCTGGCCAGTGTAGCTTGTTTGATTGGGTGTTGTCCCACAGGCCGAAAGGTCGCAGGTTCGATTCCTGGTCAGGGCACTTGCCTAGGTTGCAGGTTTGGCCCCCAGTTGGAGAGTATACAAAAGGCAACCAATTGATGTTTCTCTCGCATTCATGTCTCCTCCATCTTTGTCTCTCCCTTCCCCTCTCCCTAAAAAACCCTCCCTTCCTCTCTCTCTAAAAGCAATGAAAAAGTGTTCTCAGACAAGGATTAAAACATGTTATTTTTTGAAATCATGGTTGATCATGGGTGGCTGTTTGTGGTTTCCTGAACCAGGTTATAGTGTTCAAGCATCAGGAAGAAAGGACAGATTAGGAATATTGACTTTGTTTGCATCTTGAACCTTTGACCCTTTCATGTGGATCTGTCCCAGGTAGGGAACAAATGCCTGGGTTCGGGGCAGACAGAGCAGAACAGGGTGAGCATCTGTCCCTGGTCTAGCCAAAGGTGACCCAGAGGATCAGACATGGCCCAGAAACAGCCTCATCTCCCCGGTTCATGCCTTAGAATTTGAGAAGCCATCTGCTAAATTTATGTTGCAATTCCTAGCTTCTGACTTCTGTTCTGGGCTTATTTTTCCTGTAACGTCTAGGCCTTTTGCAAATACTAAACTACAACAGGTGCCATCAAGCCCTATAGATGCCACACCTGGCTACACACCAGACTCCCCCATTAAAAACTTCATTCCTGTCTGCCACCTGCTTACCAGATTTGAGTCAGCAAGTAGGAATCTGTATCTTTACCAAGCAACCTGGGTGATTCTTCCTGGGGCCAATCCACTACTGGTCCACAAACCAGCATTTGGCATCCACTCAGTTGTCCATTCCACCCGAGTTTCTTGGGAAGCGAGGAAAGAGATATTACAAGTGACTTGTGCCTTTTTACTTCCCAATGTCAGGTGTCAGTGCTACAGAATCAAGGCCGAGAGATGATGCTGGTAACCAGTGGAGCCGTAGCCTTCGGCAAGCAACGCTTGCGCCACGAGATCCTTCTGTCCCAGAGCGTGCGGCAGGCCCTGCACTCCGGGCAGAACCAACTGAAAGAGATGGTGAGTACTGCTTGTCCACCCCCTGGACCAGGGGTCCTCAGGCCTCCTTTCCTCCCTCCCACCCACACTTCTGTCTATTGGTGTGTTACAGGCAATTCCCGTCTTAGAAGCCCGAGCCTGTGCAGCAGCGGGGCAGAGTGGACTGATGGCCCTGTATGAAGCCATGTTTACCCAGTACAGCATCTGTGCTGCCCAGGTGAGAGGCTGGCCTTTGCACAGGGCCGTGGGACCAGCCAGGGGGATGCCCATGGAGCAAGAAGACTGAGAAGGGCTCTGGAGCCAAACTGCCAGGAGACAGTCTTCGGCTTCACCACTCGTTGCTTGGAAGATCTGGAGAAAGCCTTTTAAGTCTAACGTTTACGTGCCTCGTCGTCTTCCTCTGAAAAACGAGGATAAGATCAGCCCTACTTCAGAGGAGTTTTCACGAGTTGAATGAGGAAACATATGAAAAGCATTTAATACACGTCTGGTCCACAGTACACTCTCAGTGCTAGCTCTGGTTGTTGTACAAACACCTCTTAGCGCTACCCCAACAGCTGATACTCTTGAAGACAGAAAACTTAGATGTCTTTATTTCATTAGCAACTTGGACGTCAGGTGGCTTGCTTCAGTTGGCACCTGGTTGCCTTATATAATAGATATCAATTAAGCAGTGGAGGTCGGAAGGAACACTGGTGGTTGGTTGGTTTTTCATTCATTCTTCAAGTATTTTTTGAGCACCTATGGTGTAGCAAGAAGTCTGTTAAGCATTGAGGAGACTGTGGTGAACAAAATAGCCATGGTTCCTGTGCTCGTGGAACTTAGAAGTTTCTAGTGGTTACCTCTGAATGTTCTAGAACCTTCTTGCTACATTATTTCTTTTTTAACCTAAATTTCCAGAATTTTTTTCAGTTGTATTTTTCACCAACCAAACAACTACACACTGAATAGACTTAAATATCACAAAACAACTGAACACTTCACAAAACAATGAAAAAACCTAACTCCCCAGGGTATTATTTTTAAACTCCTTTGCTGCCTCTGGTCCATGTGCACAGATGTTATTTTGCACAGGTGGTGCTGCATATGCATCCCCTCGGGGCTCCTCTCCCATTTCCTATTGCTGTGTTCCCCACTGCATTCACAGTTGTTACTCCGTGACGCGCCGGTGTTACTCCAGAGTGTCCATGAAAAAGTGAGCTGGAACAGAAAGGGATGGACTTGTCCACCTGTGTCCTGTGGCTGCAGGTCCCACTCTCTCTCAGCTTGGATTATTTTTTCTCTTAGCATAAATGCAATGGAAGCCTCAATTTCTGTCACCTTCCTGTCTCTTCTCTGTCACAATCCAATGACAATTTTCGTCTTTAATGTTTTAAAAGTGCCTGGAGCCAGGTGAGGAAACTTAGGTCCAGGAGCTGTTTTTGTTTTGTTTTGCTTTTTCCCAGGTTTGCTGTTTCTCTTGTTCTGGTTGGTCGGTTGGTTTTAATGGAAGTCGCCTTCAAAGTCAGTGCACACGGGCCATGGTTCCCACTGACACTGATGTGAAAGGAGGACCTCTGCCCCCTCCACGTCCAACAAGCACCGTCCGCGGGCCCCTTCTCTCCTACCCTTGCCTTCCCCAGTGGTCGTATCTACCAGAAATCTTTACCCTTTGTACCTTATCCTGCAGTTTCTTGTTTTCTTTACTGATCCTGTTTCGAAGATTATTTTCATTGGCTTTTGGAATCTCTAGTAAGTCATTTGTCAGGTGAAGGACTTACACAAGTGTAGCAGCTTATTTTTTCTTCATAGAAATGAAACTGATTTGCATGTTAAAAGGTTGTCCTCCAGGCACATACTTTTCCCTCTTAGGGCTCTTGTCTCCTTCCTCTTACTTGTTAAATTGCTGGAGCCACAGGTGTTTTCAAGAGACCTTTATACCTCCTGCTGGCCTCTGCCACACACACGTGTTTATTTTTATTGTTTGACCTCTTACCACCAGGACTAGAGTCTAAATGTTCTCCTTTGACCCAGTCCTGTTTCCTACAGGACTAAACTTTTCTGAAAAGGAATTCATGTCTGTCCTTACAAAAATATGCCCTGTTCCATTTTCCCCAAAGCATCAACATTTTTATTCGCCATCCCAGCAGCTAGTTACAGGGCCTGGCATTTCAGAGGTACCCAATGTACTTTTTTTTTTTAGATTTTATTTATTTATTTTTAGAGAAAGGGGAAGGGCAGGGGAGAGAGGGAGAGAAATAGCAGTGTGTGGATGCCTCTCACACGCTCCCCTCCTGGGGACCTGGCCTGCAGTCCGGGCATGTGCTCTGACTGGGACTCGAACTGGCGAACCTTTGGTTTGCAAGCCGGCACTCTATCCACTGAGCCACACCAGCCAGGGCCCAATGTATTTTTATCAAATGAGTGAGTGAATTATTTCCTGTAGACATGTTACCATTTTGTCTTCATCACCCACATTTGACATCGCTCAGGCTGCTGTTATGTTAGTTACCACAGCCAGGCCCAGTGCAGGGCTTAGCGTTTTCCACTGCGTCAGTACCTTCCTTCTCAAGCACCTGCTCCGACTGCTGCTGCTGCAGCCTGGCTTCCCACGAGAACCCTCTTTCCTAAACATCAGAGGGTTTTCGGTGAAACATGTTCATGAGTTTCAGGGTTTGTTACTAGTTAGTTTTTTGTCCTCGACCCCGTTTACCTTTCTCTCTTTCTGAACACTGCTGAGAGCTTGGATTCAAGCAGGGAAGCAGAGCTGACTGCCAGCCCCACACCCAGCTGTCCCCTCTCCCTCTGAACTAAGTTATGCTGGTCCTTTCAGTGTGTGACTGAAGATTCACCTCCATAAACCTCTCAGATTGGTCCCACGTGCTCAGACACAGCCTTTGCTCGCTGCAGAGTGGCCGGCCAGTCGCAGAGCAAGGACAGTGACGGCACAGCCCCGTTGCCTTCATGTCATATGCCTCCCAGCTGGTGAAGCACTCATTCCTTCACTCACCAGACGTGCTGCAGCCAGACCCTGAAGCAGGTGCTAGGATACAGATATTTTAGAAACTAATGGCAGTCATCCCTTTCCCTAGTATCACTCTAAAGTCGGTATGTTAATTTTCTTAATTTTGTAAATGGATGAGATTTGGTAGCTCTCAGAATTAAAGTATTTTTCCAAGAAATCCTGAACATCATTAAATCTTCCAAGTGATTCTGACTTTCTCCCCATCTCTAGAAAAATTGGGTAAGCCTCCAAAGATGTGTGTTCCATTGCGATCTGTATTGGGTCTCAGAAGCCTAACGTTTAATTTCTCCAGTCTTAGCATCTTGGCATGCTATTCCCACTAGGAAGTTCATCATTTTTCTCCCTCCTGTGTTCTTGATCCATTTAAACCTTTTAGATTTTGGTGACCAATTTGGATTTCCACGATGAACAGAAGCGCCGGAACCTCAATGGGACACTTCATGAGCTCCTCCGAATGAACATCGTCCCCATTGTCAACACAAATGACGCTGTTGTCCCCCCAGCTGAGCCCAATAGTGATCTCCAGGGGGTAAATGTGGGTGAAGTATTCCTAAGGGTCCAGCATGCTGGAGACACTAATGCTGCGCTATGCTGCATGCACTAACACCGGAAGTTGGGCACTGACAAGATGGAGAAACTGGGAGAGGAGGTGGCCTCGTGAGCAGTGGTGCATAAGCTCTTCTGGAGTCAGAGGGTTTCATTCAGCGGGGTGAGGTGTGAGAGTGATTTAAGACAAGACAGTGCTGTGGGCGTGGCTTGTGCACGTCAGTGGCTAGAAGGGTGCATGCTTGGAAGGGGGGTGCCAAGTAGGCGTGGTGTTTTACAGACGGAGGGCCCTGCAAACCTGTCATCCATGTGCTTGGTCGTTAATTTTGCCTTCCAGAGCTTAGCTGAGCACTTCTGTGACCTTCTTTTTGAACTGGATAGCTCATTCACTTCTGACTTTTCGTCTGCATTCCAGGTTATTAGTGTTAAAGATAATGATAGCCTGGCTGCCCGGCTGGCCGTGGAAATGAAAACGGACCTCTTGATTATTCTTTCAGATGTAGAAGGTACAAAGCAACGCCTTTTCTTTTTGTCCAGCCTTTGTTTTAAATACTATGTGTGGAGCGCCTGAGTTTCCGTCTGTTTGAGTCCTTCTGATTTTTTTTTCTTTTCTTTTTTTACTATGGACCATTCTTTTCTGAGCTGTGCAGTCTGACAAAAGGTTTTTATGACTCAGAAGAAGGTGGGGGGTCCGGAAGATGCAGTTTAAATGCTGAAAGGTTGTCATCTCCAGGTGCTTTAGATTCGTTTTTTATAGCAGCTTTATGGAGCTACAACTCACATACCATACCATACCATACCATACCATTCACCTATTTAAAGTTTACAGTTCAGTGTCTTTTAGTGTCCTCATACAGTTTTTCACCCCTCGTCACAATTTGAGGACACTTTTATCACAACAAGAATCCCCATACCCATTAGCAGTCACTCCTCACTTCCCCACAAACGCCAGGCCAACGCATCCTCTGATCTACGTTGTCTCTGTTCATTTGCCTGCTCTGGACATTCTGTGTAAATGAAATCATATACCAGTGCTGCTTGGAACTTCATGTGCAAGTTTCAGTGTGAGCATCTTTTTTTTTTTTTTTTTAAGATTTTATTTATTTTTTTTAGACGGGGCAAAGGGAAGGAGAAAGAGAGGGAGAGAAACATCAATGTGTGGTTGCCTCTCACGTGCCCCTTACTGGGGACCTGATCCGCAACCCAGGCATGTGCCCTGATTGGGAATCGAACTGACAACACTTTGGTTTGCAGACTGGCGCTCAGTCCACTGAGCCACACCAGCCAGGGCCGTGAACATCTTTTTAATTGTACCTAGGTACAGAATTTTTGAATGATATGGTATAACTCTGTATTTAGCCTTTGGAAGAAATGCCAGACTGTTTTCCAAAGCATTTATACCATTTAACCATGTAAACCATTTACAAAACGGTAGAAAGTGCACCGTTTCACATCCCCACTCACAGGGTGTGAGGGCTCTTGTTTCTCCACATCCTTGCCAACACTTACCTCTTGTTATCTGTCTTCTTGCTCTTAGCTGTCCTCGTGGGTATGAAGTGACACATCAGTGTGTTGATCACTTTCAGCTTTTAATGTAATTCATGAGACAGATTATTTTAAATTGGAGCCACTGTGGAAAATCCGGGCTGTGTGGCCACCATGTCTAATGTGTTACTCTGGCCCCTTCTCCTCCTCATGGAAGGGCCCTCTTGTCTCCAGTTTGACTCTCCATTCATTTCCCACTTTCCTAAGCTGTTCCCATTTACATTTTGGCACATAAGGAATATGAGAGCCATGTCAAAAATAGGCCAAACCTATAGGATCCCCAAAGTCCCCCATTACCTTCCCAGGAGGTCAGAAAAACCTGGTTGGTTCCCAGCCCACACCCCAGGCAAGTTAACCTGGCCAGGCTTGTTCTCCAGTTTGCACCCCTCCCATGTAAGGCCAGGGCAGGGGCTGTAGGGGCAGATAGAGGCAGATGGGTCAGTCTCCTGCCCATGTGGGAGGTTCGGAGATGCCATACTCACATGTCAGTGTCTCTGCCTGTGAAACGTCTTGGTACCATGTTTACCCATTGTACATGGGAAATCTCAGGATGGGAATGGCTAATCTGGGGTAAGAATAAGCCACCCTGGAGAAGGCATTTTGATTTAATCATCAGGTTTTTCATTAAATTTCTACTGTGCTCAAATGCTGCTCTAGGTACTTGTGAACGTCACAGCCCCATAAAGTCGGTAGGGTGGCCCAGTTATTCAGAGGGAGAAATAAAAACTTAAGTTCATATCAGTTATATTGTATATCCAAAGTCACATAGCTAGTTCTTGGTAGAGGGCAATTTCTAATCTTACTCTTTTCAACTAAAAAATCTGTACTTTGCCCTGGCTGGTATAGCTCAGTGGATTGAGCATGGGCTGCGAACCAGAGGGTCGCCAGTTCGATTCCCAGTCAGGGCACATGCCTGGGTTGTGGGCCAGGTCCCAGTGGGGGCCAAGTGAGAGGCAACCACACATTGATGTTTCTGTCCCTCTCTTTCTCCTTCCCTTTCCCTCTGTCTAAAAAATAAATAAATAAAATCCTTAAAAATAATAATAATAAAAAATCTGTACTTTTCCCTCAGAAGGACGTGAATCTGAGAGATCAATGTATAAGACCCAGTTTGAGCTAGACTCCAGGGAACAGTGTTAGTGTAGCCCCATATACCAAAAATGGTCATACAGGCTTGTGCTCTTCAACTCTGATTGGTTATCCACCGAGTGTTGATTTTTAGAACAATGTTAGAATTGTAAATATCCTCCTGCTGGGTTTGAGAGGCTGCTATAACGGGAAAAGAACAGGCAGAGTGTCCGAATGCTAGGAACCTCTGGTGTCTCCAGAGAAGGTTTGGCTTAGAATAGTCCAGCCTTGCCCATCCTGTTGTATGAAACCTAAACAGCCTCAGAATCCCAGCCCGGGACCTCCGTGCACAGTATCTCTGGGAAGAACTTACCCTAAATCCCAGGAGCTGCGATGTGCCAGGTTGCGGTAGACAAGAGGTGGTGAGAGGTGACTTTTGCTGTCCCTGCTGCACACTGACTTGTTCTGTATGGACACCGATTTCCTCCCTCCCCTGACCCCTGTTTCCCTAGAAAGGACGTGCGTAGCAGGGCTGTGTTAAAGCTTTGGAGCAGGGGAGCAGAGGGTTGTATTTTAGCGCAAGAAGAGCAGTGAGTTAAAACCAGAAGCATTACTGCCCCAGATGTCCTCAGCCAGCCCCCGGTCAGGCGCTGTTCCTCCCTGCCTGCGTCCCCCCCAGGCCTAGCTGTGACTCCATTTCCTCAGGCCCCTCTCTTCCCTTCCAAGGATCCAGCTTGCTCAGAGTGAAATTGTGGAGATTTTTAATCTTGGACAGTAGGCATATAGCATTTCCTGTAATTCTTTTGTCACTCTGCTCAGTTATATAACTGGGACCCAGGCTTTGTGGTGATAGATCCAGACTGAGTGCAAGAGCCACGCGCTCTTCTGCTGACTCAGCCTGACCTTCACAACGGCTCACCCATCACGTGGGTGGTATAACAAGGCTCTGTGAGAGTTAACGAGACCGGTTCCACGTTTCATCCTGCTGGGAAACAGTCCCGTTAACCAGTTGTGGCTGCGGCACTGTTTCTGTAAAAGTCACTCATCTTTTTCAGTTCCACCACCTTTTGCGTCACATCATAAGTAGCAGTGGCAGCAGGAGGGTAGCCTCTGGGTAGACTGTGGGCAGGGCTGACGCATTTTGTGCCAGGGATGTGGCCATACTCTGATGCTGGCAAACATTTACTCATTGAGCCTGGTTACAGAAGTGTGTACGGGGAGTCCTCCTGGAGCTGTTTCTCAGTGTGGTTAGATGCCTCTGGTCCCTCGCTCTCCTTTCTGGGTAGCTCTGGTGGAACAGCAGAGTCCACCCGGACAAGTTAAGTACACAGTGGTTGGCAGTGCTTGGGAGGCCTCTCCTGGGGCACTTACTTCCACTACAGCAGGGTTATTGACCCTTGTTTACTTTTCAGGCCTCTTTGACAGCCCCCCAGGGTCAGATGATGCAAAGCTCATTGATATATTCTATCCTGGAGATCAGCAGTCTGTGACATTTGGAACCAAGTCGAGAGTGGGCATGGGTGGCATGGAAGCCAAGGTGAGAACTGGGGCCTTCACTGCCTGTGACAGCTCTAAAGCCAAAGCACTGCCTCGTTTCCACGTCTTCAGTTGTTTGCGGGCTGAGGTCCACATGCGAGGCACGCGCACTCTTATATACTCGTATGCGCATGTCTAAGGACAGGCTCAGCATGCACTGTGTGCCAGTCTTTAGTCATGTCTGTGTGTGCGTCTGTTCATTGATACTATATAAAGAGTCTGTTTGTATTGCAAACTCCTTAAAAGCGAGGTCTGTGTAGTTTTCATTATTCATAAATCCTCTAGTGTTATTAGTTCAAATATTTGTTGATGAAATCTTGCAAAAATTCTTCTCTCCCATTAACTGTTGTAAGAAGTTACACCCGTAAGACACGGCATCACATAGCAATGGCAGAGATGAGGACAAAAGTCCCCTTTACAGAGCTCAGAGTACTCAGCTTCAGACTCAGGTCCAGCACCAGACTGGACGGCAAGTTGGGGCACAGTACGGCAGGCGTGGAAGTCGCGAGTCCCAGTGTAGTCTTGGAGAGGGAGCATGCTGAGCACGAAGGGTAGATGGCTTCATCTTTAGGCAGCACAAGCCATGGTTGGGCTGGGTGTGCTTGCAGAGCTTCTGGAACATTCCTCTGTGTACTTAAACTGCTCAGTATCACACTGTATTTTATTTTATTTTGCAAATTTAAAGTGTGGGTAACTAGACCCTGCAAAGGTCTGAATCTCATCTTTGGATTTAACCTCTCCTACTAGGTGAAAGCAGCCCTCTGGGCTTTGCAAGGTGGCACTTCGGTGGTTATTGCCAATGGAACTCACCCAAAAGTGTCTGGGCACGTCATCACGGACATCGTAGAGGGAAAGAAAGTTGGCACCTTCTTTTCTGAAGTGAAGCCTGCTGGTGAGTAGTTCTTCGTGGAGTCCTGTGATCCGTGGGTGACAGCGAGTGACGCCATAGCCTAGATGGAGCTGAAGACTGAGCTCTCATCTGGGAACAGGGATTCCCAAAGCCGATGTGCTGATATTTTGAAACAGTTGTTTTGGACACTGCTTGTAAAACTGGGTTTTGCTTTGCTTTTATAAAATTTATCTCACCTGCCCACCTAGGCCTCCTAATTCTCTCTAAAATCACTAAGTTAAAGAATATAAGCAGCCCTGACTAGTGTGTCTCAGCTGGTTGGGCATTGTCCCACAGAATGAAAGGTTGCTGGTTCAGTTCCTTGTCGGGGCACACGCGTGGGTTGCGGGTTCAGTCCCCACTGGGGTGCCTGTGAGAGGCAGCTGATTGACGTTTCTCTCACACATCAATGTTCCCCCCCCTCTCTCTCTCCCTTCCCCTCTCTCTAAAAGAATATATAAATAAAGTCTTTAAAAAATGTATAAGCAACCATTTTAATCAAGAAACAGTATGCCAGGTCCATGCTGGATGCCACATACTAGTAAACACTAGAGGTGCATAAGATTGTGCTCTCAAGGGCTCACAGGTAGACGTGTATCATAATCTACATTCAGAAATGTCAGCTCGTTAGAAGACGGTGGCCAGAGTGAAACCGAAAAGAACTCTAGGAGACGTGAGCTGTATCGCCTGCCGCAGAAACACGGACGACTTTCTTGTGTTTATGCCTGAGTCAGTCTGGCATATCCTTTTGCCGTTTTATTGGGCAGAGTGATTTCTGTATGTACAACAAGCATAACAAGACACCAAGGGCACGGTCCGCGCATGTGATGAGCCTGCGTACGTGCTGAGATGCTGACGGGGAACCAGGCTGACCGCGATCTGATATGTGCACATGTGCTTGCAGGTCCCACGGTGGAGCAGCAGGGAGAAATGGCTCGATCAGGAGGAAGGACATTGGCCACGTTGGAACCAGAGCAGGTAGTAACCCTACTGATGGTTTTGTTCATTTTCAGAGTGAGTCATGCTGTGAGGTTGAGGATACAGTCAAGCCTGCTGTCCCCGCTTTACTCCTCGTGTCCCCCAGAGTTATCTGAGTCACCAGTCTGATTTAGGCGTGCCCTGCCTTTTGTCTTTTTCTGAATTTTACTTTTCCTTTTGTTTTTTGTAGGCTGAGGCCTTAGGTAGCTTTCCATCATTCTGATATTTTGATCAATATGATGAATGTGAATATGATGAGACCAGGGAGGCTCCCTAATCCTGCCACATACTGGGCCTGTAAATGTAGGAAAATTACTCATCCGAATCATCTAACTGACCTATGAGGTGGACGCTCAAGAGCCTGCTCCGTAATCCTAGCCCTGCCCTGTCCACAGTGAATCAGTCACAGTAGCAAACACTATGAGGCTGGAAACGCAGGGAGGTCGGGGAAAGGCTGGGGGCTGGCTTCCCAAGCCTTATGTTGTTAAGGATGGATTCGAGAGCAATGTACATAGGTTTCTTCTGAAGAGTACTTTGACCTGAGAGAGGAAAAGAGAGTTTAAAGTAACTACAAGTAAAGAAAGGAAAGCAAAGAGAGAGCCTAGCTTAGCTTCTCTCTCTGTTAGCCCACTTCTGCTCCTTCAGTGACTGCCACACTGACCTTCCCACATTTCCCAGTCTGGGTGGAGAGCATCCCCCTTTGACTGAATTCATTCTAGAAATAATTGTGAAAAAAGAAAAACTAGATGCAAAAACTTACCTGGGAAATGAACTGCATATAACTCGTGATATTAAATGTGTGGAGATGTGTGCATCGTGCTGGTTCAAAATGCCGGCCCTGTATTGTGGATAAATTATATAATTCGCCATGCCCCCTCCCCTCCCTTGGACCAAGGTTTGCTAGTCCCAGTAACCAGGAGTGAGAAAGAGGAAGAGAAGTTAGAAGAAATAGGGGGAGGTTAACAGTGAGAGAAGAAGGAAAAAGAGAAAGGAGCTGTGATGGGAAATGAACGAGAGGAAGTAAAAGGATTTCAGTCGCTGGTCACCTTGGATTCAGGAGCAAGGCCTGGCGTACTTAGAAGAGTAGATTTAAAAGAGCAGGGGTGCGTACTTTTTGGATTAATAGTTTGCTTATTGGATGTTTTACTTTTCCTCCTAGAGAGCAGAGATTATCCATCATCTGGCTGACCTGTTGACGGACCAGCGCGATGAGATCCTGTTGGCCAACAAAAAAGACTTGGAGGAGGCAGAGGGTAAATACCAGGCAATCTGAAGTCAGTGTTAAGGAGGGTTTTATTTAATTCTTGTATCACAGTCTACGTAAAGTCAAGATTGTTATGGAACAAATTATATATTATGCATCATATTTATTGAGGGTTGGTGGTTAGTGTTCACTAGGCTCTTCCAAATAATACACACTACTTCCACCCCCTTTCCCAGATATTCTAGTACAACCCCCTTAAGGGGCTTTTCCTATCCCCCACATGACTGTCACAGCAATTTCCAGACAAAAAAGAAGATTGAGGACCTCACTGTTCTAGACATTCAGCTAACAGCCGCTAACATTTTTTGAGGCTTTTCTGTGTTGCAGGCATTGTGCCAAGGGCTTAACAGAAACAGTCTTGTTTTATCTTTACCATGTAGTACCTGTGAGGTAGCTGCTATTTATTATCCCAATTTTACAGAGGAGAAAACCGAAGCATGGAGAAGTTGTCACATGCCTGAAACCATGTGGCCTGTGACAGGTCTGGGATTCAAACCTAGACGGGCTGTGCCTGTGACATTGTCATAGAATAGCTTATGCAGCCAGTGGTGAAAGGCAGCTTATCTGCCAGAGAATTACCCAGTGTGTGGTCTGCCCAGAATCAGCAACAGGGGCTAGCCGGAAGCGCCCTTGGGGTGCCTGTGGTGGAGCGAGGGAGGCGGCCGAACTCACTTTGCAGACAACTGAATGTGTAGAGTCGGGTAGGCCCTCACTCTCTCCCTTTTCCTAATTCTCTGCCTTTGGCACCCTACGATAATGGGGGTTGATTTTATGGGGTTTTTAATGTTCTTTTCTCTTGAATAAATGAGCCTTCAACATCCACATTAATGTTGTTCCCTTCAAAGAAACCCAAGGCTCGTCAACATTACTCTCATTCCCTAAAACGTGTTTGAGCCATTGCTTTGCGCTTCCCTTAGAGTTTGCTTCTGGTCTTTCGAAGTTTTGCAGTGTTGGAAAGTCATAAAATAAACTCTCGAAAATGGACGAAATGAGGAGGTCTTATCCAGTTCTTTATCATTTAAAGTGAAAGAATTTAGACCCACAGAGGTTAAAGTTGTTTTTCAAGGTCGCAGTTATGTCTAGAAAGTCACAAGGACACACAGTGGCTTAGGAGCAAAATCCTGGGTCTACATGAACGTGGTGATCCCCTTTGACTCAGGAAGCCCATTCCAGGAAATTTACCCTAGAAAGTATTTTAGGAGGAGAAAACAGGCCTACTTGTGAAGATTTTAGAGCAGGATTATTCATCCCACTGAAAACTGGAAGTAGCCTGAGTACCTAATAACATAAGTGTGGTTAAGTGCTTTAACCTCTATCAACTCAGTGAAATAGTAGTATTTAAATAGTTTTTTCAACATGGAAAATGTGCGTGCATTTAAGGTGAAAAACTGGAGTGTAACATTTAACGTGCGCTATAATTAAAACTTGATTTTTAGCACATGGAGAAATGTGAAGAAAATTAATACTGATATAGTTACATGATATTGATATTATTTGGTAGAATGATGGTTTAATACCTTTTCTTAATATACGATTGGTTCCTCCCCTCCAAAGTAGAAGTCTTTATTATCCAGGTGGGTGAGGCTATAAAAAAGAAAGGAGAGATTTTCATAATCTCATCTCAACAGTAACCACAGTAATAGTTTGTGATGTGTGATTTCCTGTGGTTTTCCTGAGATATATATGTTCATGCATATATTTGAATATGTGTAAGTATAGAGAATTGTTCCATGCATACTGTTGTATTTAAAGAAAATTTTATATATGAACTTACAATTCTATTTGCTTTTATTTCAAAAAAACATCTTTATTGCATCTGATTATGAAATCATTCATTGTCAAAGACTAAAATAGTGCAGAAATAACACAGCGATCATTGCTGTTCTTGATGGCCTCCAGACACGTATACATAAAAGGTGTGATGAGCAGGGCCTGTCACACATGCTGTGCTGTAGTTTTCCTTTTTCACAAACTACCTTCCGAACATCTTAACAACTGCCTTGTAGCCCATTGTCTGAATTCATGGGTAGAATCCAGTTCCCCACTGTTACAAAAATGGTGCGATAAGACCCTCATCACACGCAAGTTTCTTCACGCAAATGCAGGTTTCTAGAACTGGGCTTGTTTGCACAAAGGGTGTGGTCTACACACTTGTGTGCGCTGACGCGTACCGCCACGCTGCAAAAGCTGCGTGAAGAGCGTGTCCCCGTCTTCCCGAGACCCCGCAAATCCCATGTCTGTTCTGACACAGCACTGCATGTTCAGTAAGCGTGCAGCCCGCCCACATCTGCTGTCTGTCTCGTGTTCCTCACACCTCTTCAGGGAGGCTGGCAGCCCCTCTGCTGAAGCGTCTGAGCCTCTCCACGTCCAAACTGAACAGCCTGGCCATCGGTCTGCGGCAGATTGCCGCCTCCTCACGGGACAGCGTGGGGCGCGTTTTGCGCCGGACCCGAATTGCCAAAAACTTGGAACTAGAACAAGTGACTGTCCCAATCGGAGTTCTGCTGGTCATTTTCGAGTCTCGCCCTGACTGTCTACCTCAGGTAAGTGACCAACGCCAAGATAAATCTCCCAAAGATTCTTTTTTTTTAAGTGAGAAAGTTTTATCTTTTTTTCCCCCAAAGATAATTTTTGAGGCTTTATTCTCAGGTTGTTCTTAAGGTAACTTATATTATCGATTCTTCCAGTAATATTTATATGTCCATTTTACAGTTGAAGAAACTGAAGTTTATAGACGTTATTACTGGGAAACTTACCAGTGCGGTTCTGGGCCTTGAGCGCCGATGAATCACACCATGGCGTGGGAGCGTGCTTCCCAGCGTCTCAGCTCGGGCTGGGCACTTTGTTCCCTGACCAGGGTCCCTGCCGGCCTCCTGCAGGACTGTTCACCTCGTAGCTGGTTTCGCCCATGGGAAAAAGGCCCCTTTGTTACCAGTGTCACAGATGGCTTCCCGCAGGCGCATCTCTTAGAAAAAGGATACCTAGTAGTAACGGACACTAGAATATAGTCTCTTTCAGGAACCTGGCGTGTCACAGGCCAGTGTTGACAAACCACGTGTGAAAGGGTTTGCCAAGCAGCCATACTCTTGTTGTCCTAAACTTTCTCCCAGAAATCTGGGACCATTCTTCCCTGGCTGTCCAGAACACCAGCTCTTTCTTTGCACCAGCCATGAAGTCTGAGAGAGTCTGTCCGAAAAACAAACAGCCCGCACTCTTCACTACAGGGCCTCAGCGGCCACGAAGTCCAGAGCGCTCTGAGGGCGCTCCCTGGCATGACCTAACAGCGGCCTGTTCTCCGCGGGGCTCCCATACCCACTGCCCTTCTGACCTGTCTCAGAGATGCCCCATGGGCACTGCGGAACCCCCGCTGCTGGTGGACATGGGTCCTGAGTCTCCAGGCAGGCTGTGTCCATGGGGTTTCTCTGCTGTCTGTTACCCGTACCAGCTGGCACTGCGCAAAGAGGTCTCTTTTTTAGCCAGCTACAGCTGGGGTTCCTCACTTGGGGGTCTTAACCTTGGGTAGCATCACAGAATGCTTAAATCCTAAAAGGTGTATGCAGAATTCCGTGTGTGTGGGCATTTGTCTGGAGAAAGTTTACATAACTTTTATAACGGGTTTATGAGCAGCAACAACAACACAACAAAAACAACAAAATGATTAAGAGCCACTAATCTGGAGATTAACATATTCGGGCAAGATGTTTTAGTACAGAAAGTGTCTTTCATCACCGTTTAACAAAAACTGGAAGCTTTTCGTTTACCCCAGGAGCATTCAGAAAGTCCAGCTTCAGGCCTTGGATGATTGGGGCAGTGAGGCTCGTTCTGTGCCCTGGGAGAGCGGCCCTCCTCCTGGACGGCCTGCTCCTGTCCCAGCGGCTTCTTCCAGAGCTGCCCAGGCTGGCAGGAGTTCTGGCCTCTCCAGGTTCTCAGCACCAGGAGATTCGAGCCCTCAGAACAGTTGCAGAGCCAGAGGAAGACGTGGCCAGCAGTGCCTCCCAACCTCTGCTCAAGTCAGGTGGAGCAAGCACAGTCAGGAGGCGGCTGAGCCCTTGTTCTCACCAGGGCCACAGCGGGGAGGGGCCGTGTGACCCTGGCCACCTAACTCAGGTTACTTTGCTAATGGGCTAAGGAAGACATACAGTTTAGTTCCTAAGGTCTGGGTGGTTTGGCTCAGTCAGGGCTCCCCGCCCTGCCACTTAGAAGTTAGTGACCTTGCAGAGTCACCAGCTTCCCTGGGCTTCAGTGTCCTTATCTGTAAAGCGGGAGATAAGACAAGTATTTGATTCACTGGAATGCTGTGAAGATTAAACAGAATAGGCCTTTTAAAGTGATTGACTCAGTGCTTGGCACAGAAAAAGTGCTCAGTGCGTGCTGACGTCACTGTTGCTCTTGCCTGTCCCTTTGGTTCACTGCTCTCCCCTTCGGTCTCCAGGTGGCAGCCTTGGCTATTGCAAGTGGTAATGGCTTGTTACTCAAAGGAGGGAAGGAGGCTGCACACAGCAACCGGATTCTTCACCTGCTGGCCCAGGAGGCCCTCTCGATCCATGGAGTCAAGGAGGCAGTACAGCTGGTAGGTCCCTGGGAAGGACGCAAGTTGGTCCCAGGGGGCCAGGTCAGGCCTTGGGGTGTATGAGGCAAAGCTTGGGCCGTGTAAGTCCAGGCCACCGGCAGGCTCGACTGATGTGGCAGCAGGTCCTATGTGTCTGCCGACATTGGACAATGCCCAGGTCTTCGGTAGCTTCAGAAGACCAATCTCGTACAGTTGTGTCTTAGCACCATTGATTTATAAGAATGCCTATTAGCCCTTCGTTCTTGAGGTCACAGGGCAAGAGGAATACTGGCTCAAGAGTGTGAGGCCTGGGCTCTGCTCACTGGCAGAGTGGCTTAGGCCAGATCAGATGAGATAAATTTTATGAAAGTTTGTCTGTCATTAACCATCATGGAGCATGTAAGAATTAGGTCATGCTGTATCGTTGTTATTATTATAGTTATTCTTTTAACCGGTGTCTAATACTCCTCAACTGTCTAATGGAGTTTCTGCACCAGATAATAAAAGCTACAATTTACTGAGCATGTACTGTGGGCAGGGCACTATCTCACTTGATCCTCTCAACAACCCTAAGAGAAAATACCAGTTTCCACCCAATTTATAGATGGGAAAAATAGTCTCAGAGGTCAGCAGCTCACCCCAGATCACACAGCCTGTAGCAGAGTTTAGATTTGGACTTAGGCTGGCTCCAGATCCTCCTCTTCTTCCAGCGAGGCCCACTCATGCCACATTCCGGGACCCTTCTAGCTGCTCTGGGAGGTCTACAAGCCTTTCCTGCTCACCGACGAGAGTCTGGGCTTTCCTTACAGTGGCACCGTGGGCGGAAAGAGTTCAGATTTTAGGGATTCAAACCGCAGCTCTGCCACATCCTAGATTAATTCAACATACTTCCGCCCCCCCCCCCCATTGATGTACGAATACATACCGTAAGGACACAGATCTTACGTGGTTTTGTCATCCGTGTATGCACATGTACATAACCTCCAGCCATATCAAGATAAAGAACATTTCCCACACCCCAGAGCCCCCGTGTGCCCTTCCCGATCAGTGCGTCCCATCGCCACCAGCAGGTGGCCTCTTCTTTCACATCTGTTGCCTCTTCCTGAACTTCATGTGAATGGAATCATACCACACGCACTCTTTTATGTTGCATTTCTTTTGTTCATTATTATGTCCATGAGATTCATCCACATCGTGGGCACCTGCCAGTCGATTTCTCTTTCACTGCCCTACAGTATTTTACTTGCATGCACACACTGCAGTTTATCCTTTCTTCTGTTGACAAACATCTGGGTTGTTTCCACTTTTGGACAATGCAGATTACAGTTGCTGTGAACGTTTTCGTACGTGTAAGTTTGTATTTCTGTTGTAAGTAACATGACCACCTAGGGGAAAATCAAAAATCAAGAAGACAGAGAGGTGCCCGTAATCTCACTGTCCTAACACAGCACCGCAGTCAGTCCGGCCAGCCTCCCAGGGCTAAGGCTGTTGGTGAAGTCGAGAGAAGCCAGGACTCCCCAGCAAGACCCAGCGTGTCATCCAGGCTGGGGCTGGGAAACCACCAAGGCAGCCATTTTCTCTTGAGATGCCCATCGCCTGGCACAGTCAGTACCTCCTCCACCTTCCAGAGGGTGCACTTTATAATACCTCTCCTGTTAAAAGGTTAAAGGTTAAAAGGTTAAAAATTTTCTGCCAGGTATATAGCTAGTTGTGTCCTAGCTCCGTCTTCCCTACTTGACTCTGAGCTGTCAGAAGGCAGAGACCGGGGTCCCACACGTTTGTCACACGGAGCACAGCACCTGACATGCAGGGTTTGGTAAGCGTTTGCTGGACAGCACCAGTTCCACGATTGGGACTTGATCTTGTTTTGGAATGAGTTTTCACAGTGCCCGATTGACATATCAGGAGGTGCAGGCCTTTGCCTGTGAAGGGATGTTGCTACTTCTAGGTCTCGTGGGTTAGAGCACAGCCTCTTCACCGTCTCGTTCTCTCCTTCAGGTGAACACCAGAGAAGAGGTGGAAGATCTTTGCCGACTAGACAAAATCATAGATCTGATCATCCCGCGTGGCTCTTCCCAGCTGGTCCGAGACATCCAGAAAGCTGCAAAGGGGATCCCAGTGATGGGGCACAGTGAAGGGATCTGCCACATGTATGTGGATTCTGAGGCCAGTGTCGATAAAGCCTCCAGACTAGGTGAGCTGGATGGGTTCCCTGTTGCACAGGCAAAGCATCCGTCAGATCCTCGGCAGCTCTGGGTCACGTCGATAGAAACAATTCTTTGTCTTCCTTCTTTAGTCAGAGACTCTAAATGCGAATATCCAGCTGCCTGTAATGCTTTGGAGACTCTCTTAATCCACCGAGACCTACTGAGAACACCCCTGTTTGACCAGATCATTGACATGCTGAGAGTGGAGCAGGTAAGACAGTTCCCACGGGACTCATACCCACTCTCCGCCCTCCGCGTGGAGACTGCAAAGCCTGTGGGATTAGACCGGAAGCATCCGCCATACTGCAGAAGGCGTTCAGGAAGCAGTGTTTCCGAACATCCGCTGTGTACGAAGTTCTGTGCCCAGTACACAGAGATGAGTGAGACATGGGGACATGGCCTCTGCCTTCTGACAGTCAGTGGACGGAAGAACCCACTCACACAGCCTCTTTACAAGTGGAACCTGTGCTAAGAGCGTTCAAAGATAGGACAGATCCCATGGCAGCCCCTACCCAGGTGGCTTAGTTTGCAGTTCGTGTCTGAACACGTTCTCGTTTGGGTTTGGTTCGAAAAGATGTGCAGAAATGTTCTCAAACCAAAAATGCATTGCATCTGTCCTTCCACAAATATCTTCACTTGCCAATATTAACGTACTTGATGCAGTGATAGTTGGAAGTCGGCAATTTGTGTGATACCCCTTTTCCTGAGATGATTTTCTTACCACGTCAGGAAGGCTCTAAACAGCCAGTGCAGCAAGTTTCCAACAGAAATGTACGCTCCACCTTAAACTCCTAATTGCAACAAAGTAGATGCTTTCCAGACAGACATGGACCATCCTAAGTTTTCCATCAGAATATATTTTAAGCTTTGATATCCGATGTCATGGCATGCTTTCAGAATTCTGTGAACTAGCCCGGCCCTAGAGAAAGTGACCGCTGGCCTTGGTCGCTTTGTCTCTCTCCCCTTCCATCCGTTTGCTGAAAGGAAGGCCGCAGTGAGCTTATAAACGTGGCATGGACCAGTGAGAACCTGAAAGCGTTGTTATGAAAGTGAAAATGCACCCCACAAATTAAAGGGAGTTAGATCACATGCTCATTTGTGTTTGGGCCTTCCTCTACGCTAGTGGCCTGTTTGATCAGGTACCCGTGTGCATCAGGCACCACACTGGACTGGACAGGACAGGAGGAAAGAGCTCCTTTAGCCAGGAATAAAACCCCCAGTCTTGATTCATACAAACCCACGATATCCTTGGGCATCCTCAGGAGTGCCTTGAAATGCCTCAGATCACCATGAGTCATTGGGCATACCTCATGCCCCACCGTGGCATTGCAGCAAGTAAACCAGCAGGGGGGGTTGCACAAAGCTGGGCTCGGATGGGGTTTCAGTCCCTGAGGAGCATGGCTGGACTCCAGGCCTGGAGGAGGTGGGTCTCAGATAGGAAACCACACAGGGCCTCAGGAGCAACAAGGACAGGACAGACACCACTTGTTGTAAGTTGAACTGAGTGAGAGCGTGGTCCCAGGGAATCAAGGCATAAACCCTACCTGGGAGGTCTCTGAACAAGGCTTAAGTGGAATCAGACCTCAGAGTGGGTCCTCAGTAACCAGCCCCAGAACCCGTTCACTCCTCTAGGCAGGAGCAGCAGTAGCCCCTGGGGCTGGAGCTGAGCTGAACCCGAAGGTTCTGACTGACAAAGTTGGAACTCTTAACAGGTAGCCACAGTTCAACATGGTGGCACCCAAGTCCTGTTCCCCCAAAGCACACCTAACACGTCTCCAAGGTGCAAGGATGGAAGTGTGAACCTGGCATGTCCTCTTCCATGAGCCCAGTGTCCAGGTCCCATATGCAGGGAATGGGGTTTTTATAGTCAGGTGAGTTCATGTTAATGAAATGCCAGCAGTCAGGAGCTTATGTGGTTGACCCATTAAATGCCTTGAACATTTTTTTAAATCTTCACCCGAGAATATATGTATTGATTCTTAAGAGAGAGGAAGGGAGAGAGAGAGAGAAACATTGATCGGTTGCCTCCCTTACACACCCTGACCAGGGACTGAACCCACAACCCAGGCATGTGCCCTGAGTGGGAATCAAACCCGTGACTTTTTGGTTTAGGTGACGATGCTCCAGCCAACTGAGTTACACCAGCCAGGGCTACCTTGCACATTTTTAGTGTTCAAAGGCTTCCTGCTTAAATCCCTGCTCCAGTTTTGCTGAAGGCCCATTGCTGGCCGGTGGTCAGTCAGCATTTTCAAAAGCAGGCTGCCTTTATAAGGAGGACTAGGTTAGCTTTCCAGGCCACAGGAACCTCAGGCTTATCATCTGCCGGCTCATCCCGCTGTTTGATCCTGGAGGAAGAGGTGTGCCCTAGCTTCCTTGTGTTTCTGTTGTTGCCCTTGGCCTTCCTCTGTTCCAGGTGAAAATTCACGCAGGCCCCAAGTTCGCCTCCTATCTGACCTTCAGCCCCTCTGAAGTGAAGTCCCTCCGGACTGAGTACGGGGACCTGGAATTGTGCATTGAAGTGGTGGACAGTGTCCAGGATGCCATCGACCACATCCACAAGTACGGCAGCTCCCACACGGATGTCATCGTCACAGAGAATGGTCAGTGTGAAGATTCTTCAAGCATATGGTGTCTGCTTTTTGTGCCTCAGTCTCCGAGGTGGTTCTGCTGTTCTCAGTCCCTCTTGACCTGCAGGAAAACATAATCTGAACAGACTAATGATGATGCCTGGTGTTGGCCGCATTTGCTGGTTTGCCAGGTGCTCTCACATCTGTTACCTCATTACACTGTGACAGTGGTCCCTTGGGAGGAAGCAGGGAAGAGACGATTAGCTCCACTTTAACAATGACTCCTGCGTTACAGGCGTTATTTAATCCACACAGCAGCCTTTCCAGGTTATTGGAGTACACCCATTTCACAGCTGAGGAAACTGAGGTTCAGGAGGTTAAGGGGAGAACCAACTCCACAGTCATCCGTTCCCTGTACAGATATGTATGTTCTGTAAGACAGGTCTAGGTGTCAGGCACTGAGGCCCAGTGAGCGATGCAGGAAGCCACTATGGCCCACTCCAGGGACCAACAGTCAGTTTATCGGGGAATCACAGCAGCGCTGACCACAACAGCTAACATGTTCAGAGCCCTTCCCCACGTGCTAGACTGCGGTGAGTACTCCGTGGACGGCAGCTCACCTCACCCCCTCCCCGCCCTGAGGGCTGGGTCATGTTGTCGGTCCCTGTTTTACTGAGGCACAGAGAGGTTCGGAAACCTGCCCATGGTCACAGAGCTAGTGGGTGTGAACTTGGAGTTCAAAGTTAAGCATCCTGGCCCCAGAGCCTATAAATAAGCAGTGCAGACGGCCGCTGCAGCACCGAGGGTGTATCTGCAGTGGGAGGTCTGGGCTCCAACCCAGGCAGCTACTCTCCCCACAGCAGTGACTGGCGAAGCTCGTCTGCCTTCTTCCCCTTGGTATTTTTCACAGATCTTGATGTTTAACACGTGGGGAAGCCCCACAGTGGCCCCTCCCCTGGTGGGTCGCTGGTGAGTGGCTGGAAGCAGGGACAGTTCCTGTGGGCCCCCCTGACTCAGTTTCTTCTCTTTACGCCGCAGAGAAAACAGCCGAGTTCTTCCTCCAGCACGTAGACAGTGCCTGTGTGTTCTGGAACGCCAGCACTCGCTTCTCTGACGGCTACCGCTTCGGGCTGGGTAAGAAGGACTGGTTGTGGGAGAAAGCCATCCCTCTGCACCACTGTGTGGTCACGGAGCATGGCGAGGGTGGAGGAGACACCTCCTTTATGGTCACGTGCCTGGTCAAGATGACAGAGACAGAGTTGGGGGAGGGTGGGTACAGGAGAGAAGGTGGGGCTGGTAGAAGTCCTGTGCCCTGAGCACTTCACACGTTAAGAAGGTAGGTACTTGTGCTTCTTTCTTGTACATGGGGAAAGTGGGACTCAAAGAAGCGAAGTAACTTGTACAAAGTCACGCAGCCCAAAGCCAGGGTCCATCCCACCACAGCCTGGTTCCATACACAGGTTGTGACAGGTGTGCCTGCCGAGGTCCTTAAGAGCACTGCGGTGGCAGACTTCTTTAGAGGACCACAGCCAGGTCGCATCAGAACTAAGATTCCCCGTGTAGACGGGACAAAAGCTGGTGTTAGTGCCTGTGCTGGGCTTACATGTCAGCCTCAAACAGCTAAGCCCAGAGGTGCAAGGTTTACTTCTAAAGCAGACTGAAATAAAAAGCTTTAGAAAGACACCCTTCTCCCCCTTCCATCATTAACAATAAAACCTTCATCCCCAGCAGTATGGGGATTTTTCAGAACCTCTCTGGTTTTCAGGGGCGCCATTATACAAAGCTCCAGTAAAAGCACTTATGACACATTTGAGAAGTATTTCAACCACTTGAAACCTTTTAATCCCTCTGAACTTTTGAGTAGATGATCTGCCCAGAGAAATAGTTCTCACTGCATCATTAAAGGTTATTAAAGGGAATTTTACTCAAGTTATTTTTAGTTGGTAGACACTTTATTTTTAATTCCCTGTGTCCATTATGTTGGGGTTCTGATTTCATTATTACATCACTTGCACTGGACTTTGTGTTCTGTGATCTTGAAGAAGAAATAGCAGCCTAAGGGCTGAGGCGCCCGGCTTTTCAGTGAAAGTGAAGATGGGGGGTCAGCAGGAGACCAACCCGCTCCATTGTCCTTCCATCCCCCGCTCTGAGCACAAGCTCACCCTCTGGCTGAGTCTAAAGCATTAGTAACAGTGATGAGTGACACTTACTGAGCACTCACTGTATTCCCAGCACCTGTGTGTGTGCATCCCATGCAGTATCACACTTACCTCTACAGAGTGGATTCTGTTATTTTTCTCATTTGTTTAAATGAAAAGAACTGAAACACAAAAGATGGTTAGGGAGTGTGCCCAGAGCCACTTAAACCAGGGTTTGAATCCAGTGGGCACACTCTCTTCCATCCACTACCCCGGGCTCACTCCCATTCAGGTCTCCCCCTTGCTCCCCTCTCTGCCCGCAGCACCCTCCACTGCCCCTCCCCTGGCCGCCTTCTTCTCGTTGCTCAGGTTTCAGCGGAAAGGCCCCTCCTCAGGGAGGTGCTCCCTGACCACCCAATCCAGTGTCACCCCCCCCACCCATGCAGTCTGTCACAGCACCCTTTACTCTGTTACCACAGAATACACGGTCCACAAAAGCAGGACCTGTATCAGTGATTCGCCACGTTATCCCCACGGCCTCGTACGTAGTACATGCTCAGTACAGTTGTGAAGAGCAAGGGAACCCTGCCTCCACAGTGTTTGGAGCAGAACTCTGAGCCAACCCAGGAAAACCCTGATGTCCCCACGTCTAAGCCTGGAGGGCGGGGAAATGAGCAGAAGCTTTCATGTATTCAGTAACTGTCTGAGGAGTACCCAAGTGCCAAGAATTCTGGGGGTACTGAGAACATGTCCCTTACTTTCTAAGATTTGAAGAATATTTAGGGAGATCAGAACTCCATACTAAACATTGTTATACACATCAAAAAAATTCCCAAATGTCAAATTCTGATACGCAGTCCAGACGCTAAACAGATATCAAAGACAGCACTTCTAGTAAAGTACAGAAGAGAGGCCCACACGTTGTTTCAAGAAGGAGGCTCGTATTTCCAGCAGCCAGTTCCTCATGGGGACAGTGGCACTCCAGCTGGCCTGGGGAGGATGGGGCGGGAGTCGGCATGGGGAGAGGAGGCCAAGTGAGGAGCATGGTGGGGGTGGTGGGCAGACAGGAAGCAGAGCCCAGAGAAAGCCACACCCTCATCCGTGCGTTTTCGCAGGAGCCGAGGTGGGAATCAGCACCTCACGAATCCACGCTCGGGGGCCGGTTGGACTCGAGGGACTGCTGACTACTAAGTGGCTGCTACGAGGGCAGGACCACGTGGTCTCAGACTTCTCAGAGCACGGAAGTTTGAAATACCTCCACGAGAACCTCCCTGTTCCACAGAGAAAAACCAACTGAAAGCACTCGGACAAGAGCCGGAATGTTCCAGGACATCTTCACAGTTGGACTTGTCTGAAGCGGCTCGGGGGATGAGCCCGGTCTGGTTTCCCACCTCCTGGAAGGGTCTTCCTGGTAGAAGGCGCGCCAGGGTTTCGGGGCTCAGTTTGGCAGCGTCGGTCTTGGCCAGTGACCCGCAATCCAGCTCACTGTTTTCTTTTTGCCTTTTCATTTCTTCAGTTAAAAATTAATTGTTACGGATAGGGACAGAGCTTACTTGCTCCAGATGGGGACTTTGCTCGGTACAGTCCAGTTTTCTGCAGTAGTAGAAACAGAAAAGTGTGGTTTCCCCACATAAGAGGCAACAGCAAAATCATGACCACTTTCTCACCTTATCACCTCAATGAGGTACGGTCTCCCTTGGTGTTCGCCTGGCACGAGAGCAGCCACACCTAGTGAGTCTTTCCACATGTCATTGCTTTTACCCTCGTAGTCATCTCTGAAAAGGAAAGGTTTGGAACTTAGAAGAGGGGCAGCTCCTTTAGCATTCTCATCAAAAACAATCACAAAAGTGGCCCAACTCCATTCCACCGGGAAGGTTAATCTCCTGTATTTATTCGCGGAGTAAATGTAAATAAGCATTCCAGACACTGGCAGCCCCTCTGGGCCCAGGAGACTTCCGGTGATTCGTTGGAACCTGGAGCTGCAGGCAGGAGGTACGCATTTCAGGATGAAGTATCTACAACAATTATGCTTGAAATTTTTATATGAATTATGTCATCCTATCCTTTCCCTCCAAAATAAAATGAGAGGATTATTTTAGTACTTTGGATTCTTCCCTCGTTTTGAGAAATAAAGTTCTTATGAAAAGCCTGTGTGGCATTGGCTATTGCCCTGTCCTCCCTGCCCCTCCCCTGCGACCCCCACGTCCCTGCCTTTGCTCATCGTCTCCTCTAGAAGTGAGCTGGGAGACGGCCGGGTTCTCCGCCTCCACAGTGCCAGCGGAGCAGCCCAGGTAGATGCCCAGGAAAGGGACTCGGGCTGGGAATGAGGAGCTGAGGCCCCAAGCTGAAGAACTGAAGGTGTGGTGTCGGCCTGAAGTCCGTTGCACACCACAGGAGCATGCTTCCGTCGGGCCAGGTCCACACACGGTCCACGCGGGCAGCCCCGTTGCCTCAGGGTCGCCTGCGTTACTGGCAGCTCTAACCTCCCTCTATCCAGTGCCTGTTCACCAACTGACAGTTGGCAGTTGAAAGATTTCCTGTCTCGTGGGGGCCCTTCCAATAAAATAAGCACTCGCTTACATGCTGCTGCTTACCCCTGAGGATGTTTTATGAGCACGAGAATTACGGTGTCATGTGGAACACGTTCCCGGGCTGGTTCCAAACAGACCTCTCGTCCAGACCCTTACATGGTCTGGCCCGTTACCCTGCCTGCCCTGTCCTCTGAATGGGGAATTCTGGCATAACTTGCCTGAAAAGGCAATAAAGTCCCTCCTGAAGTCGTATGGCAGATACCACAGGCAGCTCACAACCAGACGACCGACGGCCCTGAAGTCTAAAATAGAAAGTGACCCAAGAAGGCAGGGCCTCTGCTGAGGAGGCAGGCCCGGGTCGGGGCCTGAGCAAGACACAGGAGTAAGGAAGGAGTGGGCGGAGCCTTCAGGCGGGGACCAGTGGGAGCAAAAGTCCAGAGTGGGGATGACAAGGCTGGGGAGCAGTGAGTGTGCTGGTTTGGGGCAGAAGCTCATGTGGGTAAACGGGAAGGTATTACAGCCAAATGGCTGATGGCGTAATCTTGACTGGAGCCACTCTGAGGACGAGAGGTAGAGGTGGGGTTTGGTCTGGAAAACACGGATAAAAGTTGTTCAGCAAGACCAGTTCCCCTCAGGCGGCCCCCTCAGCCTTAGTCCATTTCTGCAGAGACCATGGGCCAGCAGCGTTCTCTTTCCTGTTTTTCACCCAAAGTGAAGAGATCCTGCGAGGGCCAGGAGGCAGCCACAGCCTCACCAGTGCCCCGCCCCATTCCCACCCCCACCCCCACCCCCAGCAGTCTTCCTGCTTACTGGGTGGGCTAGCTAGAGGAGGGGCCTTTCATTTTAAAATCTCTCCTGCGGTCCTGCCCTACTTCCTTCTCCTGACAACACAGGCCACTGAAACACCAGTCCCCGAAGTTCCCACCTGCCCCACCAAGGGGGAAAGAAAGCCTCTGGGATATTACGTAAGATAGCAGGTGTTCTTACTCATCCAGCCAAGCGTACTCGGATTTAGGTTTTCTGTTACTCGAGGCCTGAATTGTCTCCATGATACAGTATATACGTACATTATGGGGCACTTACAAAACTATTCTTACGGGATGGGCAACGAAGAGCTAGATTATAATAGGTGTTAGTTGCTCTGTATCCCTTATTTTATGGAACCCCTTCTCCATTTTGCAGTAATTCTGCTCGGTCTGTGTGACTCAGAGGAGGGATGCTGATAACCCGGTACCTCATATTTTTAGTGGTGGTCTTGGGTCTTGGATCAGATAAGTCTGTTCCCCTGCTTACCGTGATTGCATCAGGGCTGGGCATGTGATTTAAACTTGTCTGCACAGCGTACTGGTGGAATCGAATTCTTACTGCAATTATTAGAAAAAACTTCTCTGGAGTTAGCTCTAACTCTCAAGGACTGAGGCTGATAATATCCATCCTTCCACTGGAGAGACCAGGTAAGAAGTACCCAATGCAGAGGAAAGAGAGACTTTGCTCACCTACTTCCATCTTTCCCTGAAATCCACCCCTGGACTCAATTCGATACTTTCCCTATTTTGCTTACAGTAGTTGGAGTTGGGATTTAATGCCTTTAACCTTAGAGGACTTTGGATAATATAGCTAGCTGGGTTCCAGAGTCTGCTCTGCCACTGAAACAGTGACTTTGGGCAAGTTACTTGACTTCTGTGAGCCTCAGTTTCCTTGTGGGAATATCGACACCTCCTGCATCATAGGTGGTGATCAAAATACTTGGCGGAGCAGGGGCACAGAGCAAGCCCTCAACAAACGGGAGCAGGTCACTCGCTGTGGTTTTCAGGTGCCCGACTGCACGCTTGACTCTTGACTTTACAAGAAACCAGAAGTTTCTTCTGTTCCTCACAAGGCAGTTTTCAGGAGCCAGATCTTCCCATGCCAGCTTCATCTGGTCTCCAGACCAGCCTTGCCCTCCACTCGGGCAGGGAGGGACAGGGTGCTGGGTTTCATCAAACATTTAAGCACCTGGAGCATGTGGGCAGCTGCTACTGAGAAGGGCATGAGCAGTAGAAACCACATGGTGGGCCTGGGAAAGAGAAGGGGGAGCCCAGGTGAATGTCATTTTTGCCTGAAAGAAGAGAAGTGACCTTGGCTTGGCTGAGGGGACCAGGCCTGCAGGGGTAAGCGGTGGGTAGGAGCGAGGCAAAAGACTCTGGGTTTCTAGCTGCTTGCCTGTGAGCCCTGCAGTGCAATACAAAGGACATGCAGTGTATGCTCTTCTGAATTAGAAATTCATTTTCAAATCTCCAAGCAAACACAAAGATTTTGAGTATTTAGACAAATCCTCTGGACATCTTGCTGGCTAAGGCTTTAAGTCTGTTAATCAGCTCTTTTCTGACACAGGGGTAGGTGGTGTTGATGCCATTACTGCTCACATCTGCTTCTCAAATGGACGTGGAACAAAAGATTTCTGGGTAGCATTTTGTGCCCTGTATGGATAGTGTCCCTAAAGCATCAAAAGTGGAAATGTTTGCAGGTGCAAGTAACAGAAATCCCAAGCTCATTTTAACAGAAAGTGTATGTATTTGTTTACATAACTGAAGAAGTCCAGTGTATAGTTCAGGCATGGTTTGATCAAGGCTCTGGCTCTCTCTGTAGATCCCTGTAAATCAGTGGTTTTCAAACTTTGGAATCTCAGAACCACCTGCAGCGCTTATTAAACAGGTCACTGATTCATTAGATCTGGGATAGGGTCTGAGAATTTGCATTTCTAATAAATTTCCAGTTGTCACTGCAGCTGCCACCATCAATTCAGGAACCACACTCTGAGAACCACAGACCTAGACAGATGTCTGCCAGAAGCAACCTGTCCATGAGGTGGGCTGGGTGCTGGAGTGGAATCAAAAAATTGTATTATCCTCCCGCCTCCAGCAAATAAAAGTCCTAAGCTCCACTCTTATTAAATTGTTCTGAACCCATCACTGCAGTAAATGTAGAAGTTGAGTTGAGTTGCACGTCACAGAACATCTGAACAGGGAGGGCAGCAACATGATAGAAGTTCATCTTTGTCTCTGGAGGTAGGTGTCCCAGGTCGGCTGAGGGGATGGCTTCATGAGGTCACCAGGCACTCGGGCCCCTCTTGGTTTCTGCTCCTCCCTACCAGGCTGAGGTCCTCGTCCACGTATCGTGGCGTCCCAACCACCAGGTCTGCGGTCTAGACAGCAGGGAGGAGAAAGAACCCTGTGCAAAACGTATGTGCCCGTGGCCCCTTCCAAATGACTTTCCAGGAACGCCCAACCAATGGCTTGGCCACAGTTGGCTGGTGGCCTCCCCTGTCTGTAAGGGATCAGGGCACATCGCAGCTCCAAAGTAGGAGTCGATTGTTAAGGGAGGAGAAAATTTGGGTAGAAAGAAAATTATCCTAATTGATTCATGGAACTGGAAGTGGGATCTATGGACCTAAACATAGCTGTTAGGGAAGGATCTGTTTGATGTGGCCACATGGACCACTGTAGCTGCAAGGGAGGCTGAGAAATATAGCTTTGCAGCTGGGCACATTCCTGCCCAGACAAAAACCGGGATCCCCTTCATAAGGAAGGAAAGAAGGTCAATATGGGGTAAGCTGCTGGCACTATTTGCCACAGTAACCCATAAGGCCTTGTGGATTTTCTTGGAAGGTTGTTTTGTTTCCTTGAGATCACAATGGGTTTTGTAATTCAGATTCTGCAATAGGATGGGTGAAAACTAAATTGCTCTGTAAGAGATGGAGAAAAGGTGAAATTCCAGGGTAGTTTTGGAGAAGAGAGAGTGGCTTGTATTCCTGCCCTAAGCAGAGGGTACAGACCAAGGACCAGCAGGAAATTAGGCTGGGGAAAGCCAAACAACCAAAGTGTGAGAAAAGCCATCTGTTTTTAAACTGATGGCTCGGTGGGAGTAACTCTCTTGCAAGTACTTGCATTTTAGAAAAGGAATCTTACTGTTCCAGAGAAGTAGCCAGAACGACAGTGGAAAGAGCATGCATTTGGGAGTCACACTGACCTGCCATGCCGACTGCAAATTGTGTGAACTTAGCAGAGTTCCATTTACTGAAGTGAACCTCAATTTCCTTATCGTCAAAAAGCAGAGGACTAACACCTCCCTATCAGGAGAGAACCAGGCAATGGGTTAGATGCCTAGCTCACGGAAGAGGCTCCATCCGTGTTAACCAGTTAGCAGCAGGGACCCGCCTGGTATGTCTGTCGTTACAGTCCCCACGGAGCGCAGCTAGGAGCCATGCATGTGCAGGTGCTAAGTGATCAACACACTTTTGTTGAGGTTTAATTGACATGTAACACGGTATTAGTTTTGGGTGTGCAACACAATGATTTGATATTTGTATATACTGTGAAATGATATCACAATAAGTCTAGTTAACATCTGTCACGATACAGAGTTACACATTTTTTTCTTGTGATGAAAACTTTTAAGATCTACACTTAGCAACTTTAAATATGCAATACAGAATTATCACACATAGCCACCATGCTGCACATTACATCCCCAGGACTCGCTTATTTCAGTGCCGGGAGTTTGTACTTCGTGACCCCTTCACCCATTTCACCAACCTCCACCCCCCCCCTCTGGCAGCCAGAAGTCTGTTCTCTGTGTCTGTGAGCTTGGTTTGCTGTGCGTGTGTGTGTGAGTGTGTGTGTGTTTAAGATTCCACCTATAAGAGAGATTGTATTTGTCTCTGTCTGATGCGTGTCACTCAGCGTCATGTCCTCCAGGTTCATCCATGTTGTCTCAAATAGTAGGGTCCCCTTCTTTTTATGGCTGAATACTATTCCTTTAAACACGTGTATGCCACATCTTCTTTATCCATTCATCTACTGATGGGCACTTAGACTGTTTCCATACGGTGGCTATTGGTTGCATACTGAAATGGACTGCTTGGGTAGAATTAGGGAGGTGCAGGGGGCCTTCTCTGAGACCCCAGAGCCATTAGGGACACTGGAGTGGAGGTGGCAACCTAAAATGATCATAAGTCTTTGCTGACCCCAACTTACTTCTGTCACGGCTCTCACCTAGTTGTGAACGTGAACATGCCCTTGGAGTCTGCTGGAGTGGACAGTGGGTTACACGTCACAATGTCTTTTCTGCTGGTGCTTCTGGCAAAAGCCGATGAATAACTTTATAAGCACTCTTACTGGCAGAGCCCCTTTAGTGAGAATAGATTTAAAACTTCATTCTGTGTTCAGTGAGCACTTATTAAGTGCTATGTGCTGGCAATAAGAGACATTCCCCCTACCCAATGGTTCAAAGCTTAACCTGTCCGAGAATTGCTGCTCTGCTCCCCACATATTTCTCCTTACCTCCCAGTCTTTACCACCCACTTTACCCTTATTCCCAGGAAAGACCCTTTGGACAATAGGAAGGCACCCAACCAGGCAGATCTGCTCCAGGCTGGAAGGAAGGAGAGTTCACCACACCTCAGAACAGCAACTCACTCTTTATTCCATCCTGCCCTAAGATTCATCAAACACTAGGGGGCAGTCTGGCCCCATAGACCAGAAGGTCAACCCTCAAGTCCTGGCGCCCGCAACCCAGCGGCATCCTCAAACTGCTCACCTGGACAGTGCTGGCACAGACACGTAACTTCAGAGCCCCGTTCACCTGGAGGGGAGTGTATTCAGGCCTTTTTGGGGTTAGAGGCAGAACAGGGTTTGGACCTTGATCCCACCACCCACTAGCTGTTTGACCCGGGGAAAGCCTCAGGTTCCCTGAACTTCGATAATACTTCCCCATAAATGGTTTTTGTGAGATTTTAGGTAAAGAACTCAGCACGACACCCAGCATGTGATAACCCTGCAACAGCTGTTAGCTGCTGCTATTTATTCTGCTCTAAAAAATAGCTTTCTCTTAGTTCTGGATATTGCTCTTTTTTTTTTTTTTTTTAAATATATTTTATTGATTATGCCATTACAGTTGTCCCATTTCCCCCCCTATATTCCCCTCCACCCTGCACACCCCTTCCCACCCACATTCCCCCTCTTTAGTTAATGTCCATGGGTCATATATATTAGTTCTTTGGCTTCTACATTTCCTATACTATTCTTAACCTCCCCCTGTCTATCTTCTACCTA